>WAAF01013296.1:456909-510093 GCA_013400475.1 Tricholaema leucomelas
AGCACTTTTTAAAAATAAAAGGAATTTAAAAAGAATTAAAGACTTTCTAAAAATAATTTTTACCAAATAATACAAGAGAGTAAAAAAAGAAGCGTGGGACTAGGCAAGCTCTTGCTGAGGCCGACGGCGCAGTGCCAGCTGCAGCAGCGTCCCTTGGGGCGGTGGAAAGCTGCACGGGAGCGCGTTCCGCGGCGCGCAGCAGGAGGAGCGCTCGCAGCGCTCAGGTGTTCGCACACTTCACCCTAACAACAGCAGATAATATTTTTAGAGTTGGGTCAATATTTGTTTAGAAACCTCCCGCCGAAACTACCTTAAATACGGCAGGCAATCTGCTTGGTCACCGCGCTGCAGCCTCCGGGCCGAGGGGATAGAGAGGTTCAATGTTTTGGGGCTGAATAATGAACAGCCGATGCCGGAATTCTGCCGGCGAGGTTCCCGAAGCAGGAGCCCTGCAATGTACTTTTCCATAGCCTCACTCCGTGGGCCGCAAGCTGCTCAGTTGCTTGTTATATGTAAGTAAATAAATAAACTTCCATCACGCCGGCTTAGGTCATTCCTGACTAGGGGGGATGTGTTCACAAGGCAGACAAAAAGCAGTTGATTCAAGTAGCCATTAATGAATTCCTTTTCTGATTATTCTTAATACCTCGGATTAGCATAACAAAGTCAGACTCTTCAGGGGATCGGTGCTTGAAGCAGTCAATTTTTCATCCGAGCCTTTGAGAAGCTGGGAGTTATAGGAATAGGAGGTCATCCGGGCTCAGCCTCCTTGCCAGACTCTCCAGAAAATGTTGCTTTTGTAATAATGGGGAAATGTTAAATGTCCTGCAGAAGAGGCTAACATTTCTCTTAAGTAGACAAAATGAGTCGGAGCAGCTCTGCTGTGAGCCCAGGCTGAGGGAGCTGGGGAGGTGCAGCCTGCAGAGGAGAAGGCTCCAGGGGCACCTCAGAGCTGCTGCCGGTGCCTGAAGGCATCCTGCAGGAAGGCTGCAGAGAGACCTGTGCTGAAGGTGTCTGGAGACAGGCCAAGGGGGAATGGTTTGGAGCTGAGGCAGAGCAGGGTTAGACTGGAGCTGAGGAAGAAGTTGTTCAATGTGAGGGTGGTGAGAGTCTGGCACAGGCTGCCCAGAGAGGCTGTGGCTGCCTCCTGCCTGGGGATGTTCAAGGCCAGGATGGATAAGGCTTTGAGCAACTGAGTCTAGCTGAGAGGTGTCACTGGACGTGGTGGGGAGATTGGAGCAGAGGATCTCTGAGGTCCCTTCCAGCCTGAGCCATTCTGTGACAATATCTTTCTTTCTCCAAATAAGGCAAAACTCTTTGCTTGTTCCTTTTCCCTGTGCATGAAACACGTAGTGGAGCAGGAGGCTGCCATGCTGCTCTCCCTGACTCCTTCACCTGACTGTGATGTGATTTGAAAATGCTCCCAGTGTCTTTTTCTTCTGAAGTGATAAGATGGGAACAAAAGGCCTCTCTGCAGAGCAATCTTGGCTGCTTTATTTGACTCAATGGGATGATAGGAAGAAGGGGGTGGGATGTGTAACATGCATCGTGCTGCAAATAGAACTTCAACATGTGCAGTGAAAGGGCAGATGAATTCTTCAGGTCTTCACGTCAAAGAATCAGTGCTGGGCTGTGGACTGTGAGCAGAGGTCTCTAGCTGTTGCCTGCCTGGTGCTGTCTGAAGGCACAGGAATCAGGGACAGGAATCAGCTCAGGTCTTCGTAAAACATAAGAGCCCTGGCACAGGTTTCCCTCAGCAGTTACCTTACCATAAGACTGAACTAGTCCTAACCTCTCTCCACCGTTGCAGGCACTCACAGCTGCACTCTGGTGGCATGAGAAAAATCTGATTTCCAACTAGAAAAGGATCATCAAAGCTTCTCAACTTGTCTTCATTCCAGACATAACGTAACATGGCTTTCTGCTGCTTCTCTGCATGTGTTAAGGGGCCTAGAGAGGTCTATCACTGAAAATTTGGCTCTGGATCAAAGTCTTTGATCATTTTCCCCCATAACATTAAGATTTGAACCAAGTAATTCCACAGGAGAAAAAATGTAGACTTGGAGTATTTTGGAATGCTGGTTTTGGTGTCACCTGGAAGAGTGAGCTATGATTGTTGTGCTGAATGCTTTCAGGAGGAATCACAGGATTTGCCAGGTTGGAAAAGACCTCCAGGATCATTGAGTCCAACCTATCACCTAACCCTTCTAGTTAACTAACCCATGGCACTAAGTACCTCATCCGGCCTCCTCTTAAACACCTTCAGGGATGGTGACTCCATCGCCTCTCTGAGCAGCCCATTCCAATGCCAATCAATCTTGCTGTGAAGAACTTCTTCCTAACAGCCAGCCTGAACCTGCCCTGGCAAAGCTTGAGGCTGTGCCCTCTTGTTCTGTCTCTGGGTGCCTGGGAGAACAGACCAATCTTTGTGCAAACATAGTTTAAGGTTAGGCTCCAGCAGGTTCTGTTCCCAGCGTGCCAACCTTCACAATTCCTATGAGCTCTTCGTGTTCCCAGGGAAATCTGCCTTATGCAAGAAGGGATTCCTAGCCCCACACGTTGGACTGAGACTAAGGGGCTTGTGTAGGATGTAGCTTCCCAAATGTTTTGGGCTTTGGGAACATGGCCAGTGCCATGTTGGGCAAGGGGGTGAGAGGCAGCAGGAGAGAGCAGCCACGGGGACTGCAGCTGAGCATTTGGGCTTGAGTTCTTACAGGAGCCTATGCAAGTAAAGACATCTCTCTTCTACAGCCACAAACACCAACAGCTTCTATTTCTTGCTGCTGATCTCTTCCCATATGCTGTGGTGAGCTGGATGTGATTTTTGTGACCCATCCTTCTGTGATGGACTCCTGGATCCCCGGAGCTGATTGCAATAACTAAATGGCACTGTGTGCAGTGGTGTAGTGTCCCATCGGCTGGCAGTGGGAGTTCTGCAGCTCCCTTGGAGTCACTCAAATCAACTCTTCCTACCTGGGTTTGATGTAAGAATTCCTAGGTGGTTTGGTTGTCCTTTGGCCACCAGATATTCTGGAGCTGACTCGGGTTTTTCTTGGCTCCCTGCAATTGTTGTGCTGTTTTCGGTACTTGAGAGACAGGCTCCAAACCAAGCAGCCATTCCTAACCTATGCAGACAAAGGGAGTGGTTCCCTTAGCAACAGGAACCATGTGGAGGTTCTCAGAGAGCTCTCTTTTCCCCCTACTCGTGTTTTCTTTTAACTCAACATTTTGCACAGCATCTTGCATGGAGACTCCGACAGCTGGGCTGGAGGCAAGCGGCAATTCCGGCTCGAGCTGAGCGCCGCTCAAGAGGCGATTGTTCTGCGCTCATCAGACAGGCAAAATGATAATCGTGGGTAAGTGAACTGGCACACGATCAGAGTTCATGCTGAGGAGGGGGAAAGTTTACTGGCTGGCAACCAGAAGTGGCCAGCACTTCCCAGTGAGCTTGGAGGTTTGAAGCAGGGGTGCTAATGTACTGCTTGTGCTGCTTGCTGGCTGGTTGGTGTGCCTGCCTTTGGCATCGAGGGGTTCAGAATCATCAGCACCACTGGCTTCTGGTCCTTGTTGTGCTGCTGACTTCCCTTGCAGCCCTGATCATCTCAGCTCACCTCCCTTCCTTCCCCAGCCCACTAACTGGAGATGCTATGCCATGGAGATCGTGACAGGACAGCAGAGTAGTGAGGACACAAACCTTGTTGTTTGCTTTTGAAGTTGCTAAGGTGTGCAGAATCTGGGCTAAAGCTTTGCTTTTACTGAAGATTTAACTCCATTAACTTTTGCCAGTCGCTTTTCTTCGTGGTAGGCAAGAGGAGATATGTGTCTGTGGTGTCTGTGCATGCATGTGCTTGAATGTGTGTGTGCTGGTCTATAAATACCAGAAATGGAGCAGTTTATGTCCCTCAAAATAGCTATAGCACTGCTAAAACAGTAGCCATGTTCCAGGGAAATCCAGCATGCCATTAAATAATGACATTTAATCTTCGTGTGCAGTGAAACAAACACTTGTTCTGCTGTCCCTGCAGTGCTAGTGTTACCAAGAGCTCTTGCCAGTCTTGGGTGGAGAAGTCTAATGCATAAACTCTAAGTTTGCAGGCTGAAAAGAGAGATCGGAATTGACTGCAATTCAGCTACGTTGTGCAGGGGCTTGTATTGCTTGTATTGATTTCTCTGAGTTGCTCTTAATTTAACCTGCAGAGTTCCTCTGTTCCCGATTTTTGATCACATTTCAACATTTGAATGAAAGCTCAGGCATTCCAGGTCCTGTTTGGACACAGCACTGCGTGCTGGCCGGTGAATGCAGGCTGCCTTCCCTTCCCCATGCAGACACCTCTGATGCTGGAGCAGAGTCTGCATTTACCAGCACGGGCCACTGAGTTGCTCTTATTTCAAACGTGGGCACTGCAGGGTGTGGGGGGGAATAGAGGTGGCTGGTAGCTGGGTGTGCAGAGCAGCTGCAGGAGCATCCTGCATCAGCTATCCACTCGTGTCACAATGCCACTACTCCTGCCCTAGCCCTCTCCATCTCCCTTGCTCTGGGCTGGTACTGCAGGCAGCAGCAGTGAGCTCTCTCTGGATGATCACAGCTGCTGCCACAGCACTCCCTTCCCTGTGGCAATTGCCAGTTTGCCTCTTAGCTCCAGTTTAAATGAAGAAGATTTGCCACCTCTGCACCTTTCTGCACGATGCCAGCTGTTGTGCCTGGGGAAGATACAAGCAATGTAAGGAGCTCACTGAAATGAGTCCTTCCCCTTTCCTCTTGGGTTCTTTCCCTCCTTTTATACTCTCCTTTAGGCAATGCTACTGCATGAATCACTGATGCCAGCTAAGGGACAAGATTCAAATATTTTGCATTTGGTGGGCAGTATCTGAATCCCAAATTACAATCTTGTGTTTGGTTTCTAACAGCTGAACAAATTCTGGGCTTGGGGTGGTTTGGGGTTTTTTTAACAAATATTTTAAGTAATTGAAGATTGGGGTTTTTTTTTTTTTTCTTTCCCCTTTCTTTTTTTTCCTTGATACTTGCTCCCATCCCCATTTGGTGCCCAGAGCTGCAGTTTCCCTTTATTGGACATTTATCCCATCTTTTTGGGTAGATGAACAATGCCATTGGAATGGGCTGCCCAGGTTGGTGGTGGAGTCGCTGACCTTGGAGGTGTTCGAGACAAGCCTGGATGAGGCACTTACTGCCATGGTCTGGTTCATTGGACAGGGCTAGGTGCTAGGTTGGACTGCATTGATTGACTGCTTGATTCTATGGAAAGTCAGTCCTTTGGCCAGCCCTGCTGCTGCTGTTGGAGATTTTGTGTGAATAAGCCCTTTGAGTTCCTCCAGAGCTGACATGTTTGTGCTGTTATTAGCAGTAGTTATCCTCTGCCTTTCATCCTGGTGTTTGAAGTGCACTGCAAACTCACACGAAGCCTCCCCAGACCCCCAGGAAGCAGCACTGAGGGACCACTCCATCCAGATACTAAGTAAATAAGAATTCTAATCTGCAGAAGTGCTGCACATCTCAGAACAGGGAGCAAAGGTCTGGTGTGAAAGCAGCAGATTAGATTGATGCCAGCACCTAGATGGGTGTCTTGCTGCTTATTTCTGTGGCTAGCAGCCAGGGAGTTGGAGCAGTTTCATGCTTTTAGCAAGGACAGTCTCATACAGATTAAGTTTTTCTGTACTATTTGACTTTCCAACACCAGGTGAAAGCAAAGCTTATAATGTGAGTAATTATTTCCCTTTTTTCAGTCTGATTTATTAATCAAAAGATTAGCAGGTACAGCTTATCCAAGCTGCCTCTGACTGGAATGCCAGTCGTATGTTAGCTCGGGCTGAGTCAGGGCCCCTTATATCCTAGCCACCAAAAGAGACCTGATGTGATGGGCAGGAGTGGCACTGCCCCTAGGAACCTGCTCTCTGTCATCCTATCCATTGCTACTGCCTGAAGATAGACAGGACATCTTCTGTGGAGACTCCTCTGCTCCGCACTGCTCGGGCCATACCTTGAGTGCTGTGTCCAGTTCTGGGCTCCTCAAGTCCAGAGAGATATTGAGGTGCTGGGAGGTGTCCAGAGAAGAGCAGCAAGGCTGGGGAGGGGCCTGGAGCACAGCCCTGTGAGGAGAGGCTGAGGGAGCTGGGGGTGTGCAGCCTGCAGCAGAGGAGGCTCAGGGCAGAGCTCATTGCTGTCTGCAGCTCCCTGAAGGGAGGCTGTAGCCAGCTGGGGTTGGGCTCTGCTGCCAGGCAGCCAGCAACAGAACTACAGGACTCAGCCTCAAGCTGTGCCAGGGTAGGTCTAGGCTGGATGTGAGGAGGAAGTTGTTGGCAGAGAGAGTGATTGGCATTGGAATGGGCTGCCCAGGGAGGTGGTGGAGTCACCATCCCTGGAGGTGTTTAAGAGGAAGCTGCATGAGGCACTTAGAAGGGTTAGCTGACAGGTTGGACTCGATGATCTCAGAGGTCTTTTCCAACCTGGTTAATTCTGTGATTCTGTGACCTTTTCAGCACCTTCTGTAGGAAGAGCCAAGAATTCTAAATGGCTGTGACCAGCTGTTTCCAATCCTGGCATTTTCAGAGAGCTGTAAAGCATTTAGGAAGTCAGGACTGGTGGCCACATGTGCTCTGCAGTGGCTGCTCAGCAGATACCATCCTGCCCCCAGCACATGCTCCTGTGTCCCTACTGACAGAGGGAACAGCAGCTGTGAGAACACCACAGCAATGAGTTTAGCTCAAGTTCATATATGTCGTACACAGGGGAAGACTTAAATTAATGTTTCTTCTCTTGCTGAGTGCTACCCAAAGAGTTTTGATGCAGAAGGGACATTTCTTCCTTATGCCCTGTTTTAGTCACCTGTTTATGTTCTTTAGCCATGGGATCTGTGGAGCTGTTTTCATCTCTTCCTGTGGCAAGTCAGTTTTAATTCTGTATCACTTGGTAGTCTTTTCCTTCTCATAGTCTCTTTCTGTTATTCTGTCAGTCAATGGATAAAAACAGACTCTGCTTCTTTTCCCCTCTCCCTACTCTTTCAAGATCATTGTGAAAAAAGCACATAAATTATCTGCTAGAGCCCAGACAGCAGCTACTCTGAGCTGTAACAGATGTATTCAAGGGTCTTCCTGCAGACTCATCTGTTGCCTGGAACAGCTGTAGGAAAAAGCAAATAGGAGTGCCCTCAAAATATAAAGTAGCTGTGGTTTATCAGTTCATTGTGCTGTCTCTAGAAATATTTCTCTCTACACAAGGTAAAACCAACTCCTCAAAGTAGCCTTTGCTGCTTTTGTAACCTACTTTTGTGTTCTCTTCAAGCCTCTGTGTGATGCGGCTTAGGTTTGTTCTGTGGAAGTAAGCCTTGAGCTTGGAGTGTTTTGGAGGAAGATCTGGAGCTTGAAGCTGATGTCTAAGCTTGCAGCAGGATCAGAAGTGCGCAGACTGCTCTGAGTCTGGGGCTGTTTTCCTACCTTAAGGCAGATGGTGGCCTGAGAAGGATCATAGAATGGTTTAGGCTGGAAGGGACCTCAAGGATCATCCAGCTCCAACCCCCTGCCATAGGCAGGGACACCTCCCACTAGAGCAGGTTGCTCAAGGCCTCATCCAGCCTGGCCTGAAACACCTCCAGGGAGGAAGCAGCCACAACCTCCCTGGGCAACCTGTGCCAGTGTCTTACCACCCTCACTGTAAAGAACTTCCTCCTAACATCCAGTCTAAATCTCCCCTCTGCCAGCTTAAACTCATTCTCCCTCGTCCTGACATTACCAGACCTTGTCAATAGTCCCTTCCCAGCCTTCCTGTAGGCTCCCTTCAGATACTGCAAAGCCACTCTAAGGTCTTCTCGAAGCCTTCTCTTCTCCAGGCTGCAGAGCTCCAACTCTCTCAGCCTGTCCTCATAGCAGAGCTGCTGCAGCCCTCTGAGCATCTTCGTGGCTCTCCTCTGGACTCGCTCCAGCAGTTCCATGTCCTTCTTGTGTTGGGGGCTCCAGAACTGCACACAGTACTCCAGGTGGGGTCTGAGGAGAGCAGAGTAAAGGGGGAGAATCCCCTCCCTTGCCCTGCTGCCCACACTGCTCTTGCTGCAGCCCAGCACAGGGTTGCTGTCTGGGCTGCATGTGCACACTGCAGGCTCATGTTGAGCTTTTCGTCAACCCAGACCCCCAGGTCCTTCTCCTCAGGGCTGCTCTCAGCCATTCCCCACCCAGCCTGTATCTGTGCCTGGGATTGCACCGACCCAGGTGCAGGACCTTACACTTGGCCTTGTTAAACGTCATGAGGTTGGCCTGGGCCCACCTCTCCAGCCTGTCCAGGTCCCTCTGGATGGCATCCCTGCCCTCCAGCAAGTCAACTGTGCCACACAGCTTGGTGTCATCTGCAAACTTGCTGAGGGTGCACTCAATTCCTCTGTCCATATCACTGACAAAGATGTTAAAGAGCACTGGTCCCAGCACTGACCCCTGAGGAACACCACTTGGCACCGGTTGCCAGGTGGACATTGTGCCATTGATCACCACTCAACCCACCCTTCTCCAAACCCTTGGAGGCTAACATCTCCTTTTCCTTTTGCATCCTGCCAGTGTGGAAATTAATGCTCTTGGGATTCCAGTTTCACATAGAGTCAAGCTGAGAAGATGTACCTGAGTCCAAGTTCCTTCTACAGGCAAAGCTGCTGCAGCTTTTGTTCAGGGCTAACCCCTGTGTGCCTCGTATGGCAACGCTCAGCACGCCTGGGCTCCTGAAGATGTTCTTTTCAGGGCAGCAATTTTCTCAGGCAAATATTTGCCACTTCATAAATCTCGCCTTGTATAGACTGCATTCTGTAGCCTTCCTCTGGGGCAGGGCAGGACTATGCAGCAGCTATCATGCATCACCAGGGCAGAAGCAAACACCATTTGGAGAAGGAAAGCAGAGTATTCAGACTGAAGCACAATGGAGTTTGGGGATTGGGTTGTGGCCAAACTAAGTTTTACATCAGCCAGATCATAGAATAAGCAGATTGGAAGAGAGCTCCAAGCTCATCCAGTCCAACCTAGCACCCAGCCCTAGCCAATCAACCAGACCATGGCAGGAAGTGCTCCATCCAGTCACCTCTTGAACACCTCCAGGCACGATGACTCCACCACCTCCCTGGGCAGCCCATTCCAATGCCAATCACTCTCTCTGCCAACAACTTCCCCCTAACATGCAGCCTGAACCTGCCCTGGCACAGCTTGAGTCTGTGTCCCCTTCTTCTGCTGCTGGCTGCCTGGCAGCAGAGCCCAACCCCAGCTGGCTACAGCCTCCCTTCAGGGAGCTGCAGACAGTAATGAGCTCTGCCCTGAGCCTCCTCTTCTGCAGGCTGCACACCTCCAGCTCCCTCTGAAGGAGGGACTTGAAGCAGAGAGAAATTCCAGGTCCAGCATGTTAGGGACTGAACTAATGCATGGTAGGAGCTGACGTCAGGGCCCTTTAGAAAAGCCAAGGAAAAAGCTGGAAATACTTCACTGATTGTGGTGCTTGGGGAGGTTTCTGTAATGACAGTTAAAATGATGACTGTTTCCAGAATTCTTCTAATGAAGTGTATCAAATTTGTTCAGAGGTTGATGTGGAGGCAGCACTGCCACTTAGCCAGTTGTCCCTCTTGAAAAACACATCTATCACCAGGCCTTTTCTGTGTGGAAAACTTGATCTATGGTCATTGCAGAAGGATATGGAAAAGAACTGGCAGCCTTTATTGGATGCTGGCTGCCCTGACAGTGCTTTTTGGCTCCCAAGTTAAGGGAATCATTCAGTTTTTATTTAATATATAGCCAGAAAGTTATTCTTTCAAAACATTCAATGTAGCATTTTACTTGGAATTTCAACCAGATGATTGTTAGGGGCTTCTGATAACTGAATGAGCTGATCTGTTGTAACATATCCCGTGGCTGATTAATGCTCTCCATTGTAACGGCAACTCCCATTGGATAATCGCTTCCATATAATCTGATGGCTTCTCACTGTTGTGTTGTGTACACAAACTGACAGCCCTGGGCTGCTGGACCTCTCCATGCTGTCTGTTTAAAGGGGTCTTCAGATTTCTGACACCATGTTGTAAGGCTGAGACTGCTGCTGGCTGAGCTTAGCCCTTGTGGGCAGTCTGGAATTAAAGCCAGATCATAGAATCAAGCAGGTTGGAAAAGACGTCTAAACTCACCCAGCCCTACCTAGCACCCAGCCCTGCCCAACCAACCAGACCATGGCACTAAGTGCCCCAGCCAGCCTTGGCTTCAACGCCTCCAGGGACAGCAACTCCACCACCTCCCTGGGCAGCCCATTCCAATGCCAATCACTCTCTCTGCCAACAACTTCCTCCTAACATCCAGCCTAGACCTGCCCTGGCACAGCTTGAGGCTGTGTCCCCTTCTTCTGGTGCTGGCTGCCTGGCAGCAGAGCCCAACCCCACCTGGCTACAGCCTCCCTTCAGGTAGCTGTACACAGGAATGAGATCACCCCTGAGCCTCCTCTTCTGCAGGCAGCTCACTCCCAGCCTCCTCAGCCTCTCTTCCTAGGGCTCCTAGGTGTTCCAGGCCCCTGATGGCTTCTCACTGCTGTGTTGTGTACACAAACTGACAGCCCTGGGCTGCTGGACCTCTCCATGCTGTCTGTTTAAAGGGGTCTTCAGATTTCTGACACCATGTTGTAAGGCTGAGACTGCTGCTGGCTGAGCTTAGCCCTTGTGGGCAGTCTGGGATTAAAGCCAGATGTCACCATAGCTGTGTGCTCACTGCCTTCGGGGGGACCCTCATAGAAATAGGTTTTGTGTCTCATTAGCTGCTCCTTGGGCATTTAGGAAGGGGCAGGCTGAGCATTCAGGAGGGTCAGGGTAGAGCCTCAGCCGTACTGCGTCAGCACTATCAAACTCGGCTGAACTTTGCAGCAGCTAAAGGATTGTCCCTTGCAGCAGTACCTTGAAAACTCAATTTCATTTAGATAACAGGGGGCTGAGAGTTGCAAGGTTTGATGTCTCACAGCCAGGCATATATTTTTACATCATGTCATGCTACAGGCATGATGTTTCAGGCACTTTTAAAGCTCCATCAGATGACAGGAAGATGAAGTTTAGGGAAGCAGAGCAGGTTCAGAGGAAAACAGAGTGGAGGGGAAGATTGGTTTGGGGAAATTGGAATTTTCATTTTGCTTGTCTGCAGTTTGGTGATAACCATTGCTCCAGACAGCTCCCAGCACACCTCAGCAGCATCTCTGCTGAACAACAGAAATCCTTTGCTGCTTTCCCTTCAAGGGAACAAAGCAGAATGGCCAAAGCATATCATGGAATCATAGAATCAGACAGGGTTGGAGGGGACCACAANGCAGAGCTGCTGCAGCCCTCTCAGCATCCTCCTGGCCCTGCTCTGGACACTCTCCAGCATCTCCACATCCCTCTTGTCCCAGGGGCTGCAGAACTGGCTGCAGTACTCCAGGTGGGGTCTCAAGAGAGCAGAGGGGAGAATCACCTCCCAGGCCCTGCTGTCCACACTTCTCCTGCTACAGCCCAGGCTCTGGTTTGTCCTCAGGGCTGCAAGTGCAGTTATCTCCAGTTGCTGTCTGCCGCTGTGTCCATACAGCTCTTTGTTTAAAGCCAGGGCATGCAGCAGCAGAGCTGTGCAAGTGGTGCTGCTGAGGTACTCGACCTGATTGTAGCAGCAGTTAGGATTGTGGTTAGATTCATCCTGACAATAAGAAAGGAGGAATTGGGACAGAGAAAGGGTGGGAATGAGAAAAATGAAAATATTTCATCCTATTCCCTCTGGCCTCCCTGTCAGAGAGCACAAAGTGCCTTTGCAGGCAGCAGTGGCTGTGGGAGATAAATGTACGTGGGATTCTACAGGCTTCGTATCCTGCAGCTCAACATTCCTTATAGATATTAATTAACTCTCTGTGGCTGCTGCTCTGTGGTGAATCTCTGTCCAGGTTTCTGGCAGGCTTTCTTTGGTGAGGATGGTTAAGAATGAATGTTAAAAGGAGTTCAGAACTAAGTCCCCTGGAGAGGGAACAGTGATAGCAGTGCACTGCTGGAGTGAGAAACTGCGTACGTGGAGAATAAGTGCAGCCATTGTGGGGTGTGGGGGCTGAGGTGGGTTTTTGGGGCCTTTGAAGACCTTTGCTGAGCTTAATACTGCTATTGAAAAAGGTGATGGCTTAGGCTTCAGCTGTCAGTTGTTGACATAAAGTGTATTTAGCTGTAAAGCCAGCAACCTCCTCTGTAAATTGTACCTCTCAGACCTTACTCTTGCAAACACCTCCTCGTGGGTCTTACCTCATCAAGATCAGCTATTTATACACTGAAGTGTGCTGACTGAGCCTTCTTGCTTTAAATCAATGAGTTCAAGGCTGTTCTTTCTTCAGGACACTGATTTATGCACCCTGGCAATAAAATACGTCATGTGCCATGCTCCTTTCAAAGTGCCCAGCCAATTTTATTGGAACTTTTATCCTGCTTACAAAGTTTGCCTCACAGGAGCATGTTTCAGCAGTGACAGACTTCCCAACAAGTGGCCAGATTGTTTATTCCGTGTTACTTAGGCCACTACCTTTCTTCAAGAGGGGATTTAGATTTATCTTGGAGTTAAAATGAACATTCTGAATAGTTTGGGGTTTTTTTTTTCTGTTGGGACAGAAAGAGGAATATAAGGCAGCAGTGAAGAGGAGCCAGCAGTGTGCCCAGGTGGGCAGCAGAGCCAATGGCATCCTGGGCTGGCTCAGGAGCAGTGTGGGCAGCAGGACAAGGGAGGTTCTTCTGCCCCTGTGCTCAGCACTGCTCAGGACACACCTGGAGTGCTGTGTCCAGTTCTGGGCTCCTCCATTGCAGAGAGATGTTGAGGTGCTGGAAGGTGTTGAGAGAAGGGCAGCAAGGCTGGGGAGGGGCCTGGAGCACAGCCCTGTGAGGAGAGGCTGAGGGAGCTGGGGGTGTGCAGCCTGCAGAAGAGGAGGCTCAGGGCAGAGCTCATTGCTGTCTGCAGCTCCCTGCAGGGAGGCTGTAGCCAGCTGGGGTTGGGCTCTGCTGCCAGGCAGCCAGCAGCAGAAGAAGGGGACACAGCCTCAAGCTGTGCCAGGGTAGGTCTAGGCTGGCTGTTAGGAGGAAGTTGTTGTCAGAGAGAGTGATTGGCATTGGAATGGGCTGCCCAGGGAGGTGGTGGAGTGGCCGTGGCTGGAGGTGTTGAAGCCAAGCCTGGCTGGGGCACTTAGTGCCATGGTCTGGTTGGTTGGGCAGGGCTGGGTGCTAGGTTGGGCTGGCTGAGCTTGGAGCTCTCTTCCAGCCTGGCTGAGTCTGTGATTCTATGATAATCCTAAAGCCTCTGCTATGAGTGGCATTGTAGCTGAGCTGAATGAGCTTGGAGGTCACTTTGAAAGGCTGCTGTGCAGAATTACTTTCAACAGCTCATTTAGGGACCTGCTAATATTATTATTATTTTGTCTTCCTAAAACCCTAAAATCTTCAGGCTGAGACTCCTGACATTTCCCATAGCCAGCAGAGTGGCTGAAGCAGCTCAGCCTTCACTTTACTGGCTGCTTCTTTTTGACTTGAAAAGTTGGAATTGGTCAGACACCAGAATGGGACCAAGCAGTGCCAACTGCTAATCAAGTCTCCACTATACCCAAAGTGGCACAACTCTTAGCCCTTCCCATTGCTGTTGCCTCTGCCTTGTTTATATTGAAAGCCTGAAAGGGAAAATATTCTCTTGCTAAGTGCTTTGTAGAGCCTAAGCTTCACCAGGGCCCCCTTGACACTGTAGTAATAAAAATAAACAATTAAAGCCTAGAATAATTGCTTTAATTAGATGGTTTTAAGCTGACCAACTGCAGCTTATGGTAGAAATGTGTCATGCTGGCTGCTGTAGTGGGGACACAGCTTTGTGTCCTTCAGCTTGCCAAGTGTACTCTTCCCAACTGGAGTAATGTGGATTCCCCCCACGAGCTGGAATGCAGCACCACAGACACACACAAGCACTAAATGCAAGCCCTGGTTCCAGGTGGTACTGAGCTGGTTTTATATTCTAGTTCTGGATTTCTATAGTGCAATGTTTCTAGGTTTATAGTCTATATTATAGACACTAGAATATAGGTAGGAGGAATAATTTATTCCTATATACTATTTAGATAATTTTATAATTATATAAAATGGATATTTATATACTATAAAACTACTCTAGCTTTATATTCTCTGTCCAGAGCAGGGCCAGGAGGATGCTGAGAGGGCTGCAGCAGCTCTGCTGTGAGCACAGACTGAAAGAGTTGGGGCTGTGCAAGCTGGAAAAGAGGAGGCTCCCAGGTGACCTTCTTGTGGCCTTCCAGGATCTGAAAGGGGCTACAAAAAAGCTGGGGAGGGACTTTTGAGGCTCTCAGGGAGTGCCAGGACTGGGGGGAATGGAGCAAAGCTGGAGGTGGGGAGATTCAGAGTGGAAGTGAGGAGGAAGTTGTTGAGCATGAGAGTGGTGAGAAGCTGGAATGGGTTGCCCAGGAGGTGGTTGAGGTCCCATGGCTGGAGGTGTTTCAGGCCAGGCTGGCTGAGGCTGTGTGCAGCCTGCTCTAGGGTAGGGTGTCCCTGGGCATGGCAGGGGGGTTGGAACTGGCTGCTCCTTGTGGTCCCCTCCAACCCTGACTGATTCTATGATTCCAAGGTCTCCCACGCTGGGGATCTCTGCAGATCACAATCTGGTTGTCATTTCCAGTGCAGCCATTGGATCTGTGGTTCTGTAATGCAAAAACAAGAGCAATTTTCTGGAGATCCAGACTTTCCCTTGCTTCTGGAAGCTCTGGTTTCTGTTCATGGCTCTGTCTCATAGAGTTGGAAGGATATTTATCAATAGCTGGCCAGGTGTAATGTCCCAGTTTGCAGTGGGAGGAAGGTTTCCAGTTTTGTGCTTGATAGATTCATAGAATGGCTAAAGTTGGAAGGGACCTCAGAGATCATCTGCTCCAACCCCCTGCCATGGGCAGGGACACCTCCCACCAGCCCAGGATGCTCAAGGTCTCATCCAACCTGGCCTTGAACACCCCCAGGCAGGAGGCATCCACAGCTTCCTGGACAGCCTATTCCAGAGTCTCGCTACCCTGGTACTGAGGAACTTCTTCCTTTCACATCCAGTTGCAGACAGCCAGCAAGATGAGAAGAGACACTTAGGAGTGCTGCAGAGTGTGCACAGTGTTTGAGTGTGGAAGGCTGGAGAAACACCGTGGTCTTCTGCACAGATTTACTGCAATCCTCCTGGTGGGAGCAGGGAAATTCTTGCATACAATGAAAAAAAAAACCACACCCAAACCCAAATCGACTCAGGGGTAGAAGTGTAAATCAGATAAAGCATTTCCTTTCCATACTGAAACAAAGAGTTTGTGCACAGTCCTGCAGGTGAAATCCATCCTTAGTGGTTTCCTGTTCTCTGCTTACATCTGCCACAGGAAGGGACAGCTTTGCAAAGTCCTTACTTAGTGCTTTACTGTAGCCACTACTAATGGCTTCTGTCGACTGTGTGACAGCACTGAGTGCTGAGAGTGCAGAACCTCGTTCTATTCTATTCCATTCTATTCTACCCTATTCTATTCTACCATGTACTGGGCTGCAGCAAGAGCAGTGTGGGCACAGGGCAAGGGAGGGGATTCTGCCCCTTGGCTCTGCTCTCCTCACACCCCACCTGCAGTCCTGTGAGCAGTTCTGCAGCCCTCAGCACAAGAAGCACATGGAAGTGTTGGAACCAGTCCAGAGGAGAGTCATGAAGATGCTGAGGGGCTGCAGCAGCTCTGCTCTGAGCACAGGCTGAGAGAGATGGGACTTCGCAGCCTGGAGAAGAGAAGGCTTCCAGGAGACCTTGGAGTGGCCTTGCAGGATCTGAAAGGGGCTTCAGGAGGGCTGGGGAGGGACTACTGACAAGGTCTTGTCATGACAAGACGAGGAGGAATGGCTTTGAACTGGCAAAGGGGAGATTGAAACTGGATGTTAGGAAGAAGTTCTTTGCAATGAGGGTGATGAGACACTGGCACAGGTTGCCCAGGCAGGTTGTGACTGCTCCTCCCTGGAGGTGTTCCAGGCCAGGTTGGATGAGGTCTTGAGCAACCTGCTCTAGTGGGAGGTGTCCCTGCCTATAGCAGGGGGTTGGAAATGGATAATCTTTTAGGTCACTTCTAACCTATTTCATTCTACTCTGCTCTACTCTGTTTGCCACTGGAATTGGCTGCCCAGGGAGGTGGTGGAGTGGCCGTGCCTGGAGGTGTTGAAGCCAAGCCTGGCTGGGGCACTTAGTGCCATGGTCTGGTTGAGTGGATAGGGCTGGGTGCTAGGTTGGGCTGGATGAGCTTGGAGCTCCCTTCCAACCTTGTTGATTCTGTTCTGTTAAAACCAGAGCTTGTTCCGCTGAACAGAAAGGATTTGAAACCGTCTTTAGAAATCTCTCTCTTTTGGGATTCACTCCACTTAAAGTCTGAAGTCTGAGATGGGAAGAAGCAGATTGTTAACCTGCAAAGCCAGGCAGCCACATCGTATACCTGTCTCCAGATACTGCTGAAATGTCCCCCAAAACACTTAACAGCTGAGAGGAAAACTGCTGCCAAGGAAGCTGAGGTGTCAGAGTGTGTATTAGCACAGGCAGCAGCTGCAGGAACTACAAGCCCCTTTACTCCACTTTCTAAGGACTTGGGCTATGGTGAGTGGATCAGCACAGGGAATTACTGCAGAGTGCTGGGTGTGCTGTAAATCTGCATCCCAGGGTGATCTGCAGGGATTGCCTGGGCAGAGCAATGCAGCCAAAAATGAAATGAAAATAAATGAGTAGACAGGAGCAAATCCCAGCTTGCAATCCAGGCTGAGAAGCTGGAAACACCACCTCCCCCACCCCAAGTTTCCATCTGGCTGAACACAAAGGAAACACAATCCATAAAAGGGGATACTTGAGGGCTCCTGCAAGTTCAGCTGAGGACAGCTCAGCATCCTTTGAGAAGCCAGGACCAAACTTGTATGGGTAGGAGTATAAAAATAGCTGTCAGCAGCTTTGTGGTTTTGTTTTTGTGTTCTGTGAGACAATCACTGTTGGCTGTCAGACCACCCCAGTTTGCATCTGACTGAGTAGAGGAGCTGTAAAAGTTAAATACTTCTGCCTAGGTTTTTTTGTGTGTTGTTTTATTTTAACTTAGTTCCTCCTAGTCTGCTTGATCCTGTGTGGGGGATGGCCTTTAGGTGGTGTATTTGGTCAGGCATGTTAGGAAGAAGTGGTAGAAAGAATTATTTGCTAACCACTATGAAAATTCAACCCCTGAGTGTGAGAAGAGTGGAGAAAGTTTGGGGTTTTTTAATGTAATCCTTAGTGTTCTGAAGCATTTGTCCCTCAAAGTGCTGTTGGTAGAGGAGGGGACTTCTGAGGTCCCACAGTCATCTCTTTCCCCGTGGCTAAGTGCAGTAATTGTAACTAGAACTGCTAAGTTCAAAAATGGCTCACATGAGGCAGGCACCTGAGCCTTTGCCTTTGGTGTTTTGGGGACAGGCTGATCTGCCTCTCAAAGGTTTGTTGTACCTTAAACTTCTACATCATTGACAGAAAAGGTTTGTTTGAACATAGGTGTATGCCAGATTGCACTGCATAGGAGAGAAAAGGTCATGGAACAGGTCATGTTGAGTGCCATCACACAGCACCTACAGGCTGGCCAAAGGCTCAGGCCCAGCCAGCATGGGGTTAGGAAGGACAGGTCCTGCCTGACCAACCTGAGCTCCTTTTATGATCAGGTTCCTGCCTGGTGCATGTGGGACAGGCTGCGGATGGAGTCTACCTGAACTGCAGCAAAGCCTTTGACACTGTCTGCCACAACAAGCTCCTGGCCCAGCTGGCAGCTCCTGGCCTGGGCAGAGTCACTGTGATAAGGGTCAAGAACTGGCTGGAGGGCTGGGCCCAGAGAGTGGTGGTGAATGGTGCCACATCCAGCTGGCAGCTGGCACTGGTGGTGTGCCCCAGGGATCAGTGCTGGGCACAGTCCTGCTCAATGTCTTTATTGATGATCTGGACCAGGAGATTGACTCCAGCATCAGTGAGTTTGCAGATGACACCAAGCTAGGAGCAGCTGTGGAGTGGAGCTGTTGGAGGGTAGGAGAGCCCTGCAGAGGGACTTGGCCAGGCTGGATGGGTGGGCAGAGGCCAAGGGGATGAGACTGAACAAGGCCAAGTGCAGGGTTCTGCACTTTGGCCACAACAACCCCAAGCAGCACTACAGGCTGGGGACAGAGTGGCTGAGAGCAGCCAGGCAGAGAGGGAGCTGGGGGTGCTGGCAGAGAGGAGCTGAAGATAAGGCAGCAGTGTGCCCAGGTGGGCAGGAGTGATTGGACAGGGCTGGGTGCTAGGTTGGGCTGGATGAGCTTGGAGGTTTCTTCCAACCTGCTTGATTCTATGATTCTATAATTCTATTTCCATAGTGGATAAAGAAAAGAGACTCAAGTAAGGAACCCCGAAGCTGTGTGGCTCCCTGCTGCATTGATGCTCACCTTCTTGAGCTGGGAAATCAGGATCCAGGCCAAACTTTGTCAGTTTTATAGCCCAGATTTTCACAGTTTGCAAATGGTAGAAATCTGTTGCTCTGAAACTTCCAACTTGTTCTCCAGGCTGTCAAAGCTCAGAAGTTCAGACAGACGTTTGGCTGGGCACCCAAAGCCTGAAATTCTCACCAAACAGGAAAATTAGTTGAGTTTTCCTTGTCACTGTGTGTGAGGCTGACATTTACAGCAGAAAATGTTCCTTTCCTTGCCAGCATTGTAAAGCTTTTAAAAATAGGTTCTTCAACTTAAAGCCTGAGACATCCATGAACTTCTGCCAGTTTCCAACAGCAAAATCATTGGTTCTCTGGAGTGAAAGGCTCCTGATAAACCACTTTGCATCCAGATCTGGTGTGCCCAGTAGAAGAAGGACACAGAGCTGCTGGAGTGGGTCCAGAGGAGGCCACAAAGATGATCCCAGGGCTGCAGCAGCTTTGCTGTGAGGGCAGGCTGAGGGAGCTGGGGAAGTGCAGCCTGCAGAGGAGAAGGCTCCAGGTGGACCTCAGAGCTGCTGCCAGTTGCTGAAGGGGTCCTGCAGGAAGACTGCAGAGGGACTTTTACTGAGGCTGTCTGGAGATAGGACAAGATGATCCTGGAGGTCCTTTCCAACCATAGCAATTCATAGTGATTAGATGTGCTGAGGGATTTGGTTTAGTCAAGGACTTGTCAGTGTGAAACTAATGATTGGACTCCATGAGCTTGAAGGGCTTTGCCAATCTAAGAAATTCTGTGGTTCTGTGACCAGGGGGAATGGTTTGAAGCTGAGACAGAGCAGGGTGAGACTGGAGCTGAGGAAGAAGTCCTTCAGTCTGAGGGCAGTGAGACTCTCAAATAGGCTGCTCAGGGAAGATGCGGCTGCCTCCTCCCTGAAGGTGTTTGAGGCCAAGTTGGATGAGACCTTGAGCAGCTAAGTCTAGTTGAGAGGTGTCTCTGAGCGTGGTGGGGAGGTTTGAGCAGAGGATCTCTGAGATCCCTTCCAACCTGAGCCATTCTGGGATTCTGTGCTAGTTGTGACTGCTAAAGGATTCCTCCACTGGCAGAGTAGCCTCCCTTTATGACACGGCCTCAGCACACCAGCCCTGGCACCAGTGGGTGCTGCATGGGAAACTGCACTAACAGAGAGCAGAGAAATGGCCTGAACACCAAGAACCATTTTTCAGCATGCATGGTGAAGAATTCACATGGCTACAGATGCTGGGGAAGATGAAATATAAAGGCCCTGTTACCTGCAGGGATGAAATCCATCTTGTCAGCTCGTTGGAAGACTCCGGAGAAGGAATTTCCTGTTGTGGCCAATTTCATCTCTCCTCCCTCCACCCCCATGACGTCTTTGCTGTGCCTGCTTCTTCAGCTCCATCCCAATATTTTCACTACGGCACATTTAGTTATCAATCAACAGGGATCTCAGCTGCTGTTGTGCTTGCTGGACAAACTGCTCTTTCTTTACACTAACAAGGACTGCCTGGAGTAGCCAGACACACTGCGCTGATTGATGCAGCTCCAGTTTATACACCTAGGTTCAGACGCTCTCAGCCTGCCAGAATTAATGGCTTATTATTAGCAAAATACTTCTGCCAGACTTCTAATTTAAAGCCATTTAAGGGGCTCAGGCCTAATCACTGAAGGTAAAAGGTCTAGCTCAGAGCCCCGTGCTGTGAATTAGACACATCTGCATAGCTCCATCTGCTTCACCTTTTTGCTGCTGTGAGGTTTCTTCTGTAGTTCTGGGCAGTGATGTCTGCGGTGACCAAGACCAATGCACAACTCTCTGTTGGTTGTGTTATGGCCCTGGCTTGTGTCACTGAGCAGATGAGAAACCTGCCCACCTTCCACTGAGCCAAGCCTAGTTCAGGCAGGGTCTGGATCTCCTGTAGAGCACAGCTTCCACTTGTCAGTTCTTGTAGGCAGCAGTCTCTGGTGTTAACTTCAGGGAAGGAGGGATAAGTGAGATGCAAATTACCCCACTAAATAAGGGGGAGAGAAGGAAATAAACAGCATCAGAGACAGGAGCTGATTTTTGATTATCACACTAGCAAAGCATGTTAGAGGCTTGTGATGAGCACAGATCTAAAGGGCTGAGAGTACAAAATAATTCAAGTTCAAATCAGCTCAAGTCCTAGAAGCATAGTGACAGGGTGAGGGGAAATGAGAGAGATGAGACCCTGCAAAGTTTGGGACTGTCTGATGTTGTGTGTGCAGTGCTTCTGCTTGAGAGGGAACTGACATTTGCTGGAGTGTTAGCAAAAGCAACAACTTGGACCCACTCTGTGACATCTAACAGAGTTAAGGGCTTTGAAGAGAGCATTGGAAAGGAGAAGGCGGCACAGAGCTTGATGGGAGGAGTGAGGTGCACACAAGCAGGGGCTCTGGGGCAAATTGGACAGGGCTGGATGCTAGGTTGGACTGGATGAGCTTGGAGGTCTGTTCCAGCCTGGTTGATTCTATGGAATAGCTCAGCCTTTCCACCTGTGGTCCTGCTGCCTTTGGCTGTGACTCTTAAGCTAATGGTTAAGCCTCTCTGGTTTACACACCAGAGTTAAAGTTTGTGACTGGCTTTCATCGTGGAAATGAGCCATGATTGAAGAGCTCAGGCAGCAGAAAACGCAGAGTACTGAGCTGTCCAAAGGCTGTGTTAGCACTGAGCTCTCAGAATTAACTGCCTGGCTGCCCAGTTTGGTTTAGTTCTCCCTGCTTTCTGATGTCACCTAGCTTGGCTCTGAGGGAGACTCGAAGCAGAAGGCTGGGTGTTGTCTGAGCACAGCCTGCGCCCAGCGAACGCCACCAGGCAGACCTGGAGGTGCTCAGCACTGAGTGTTTGCTAACGTTCAGAGCACAGCCCCAGGATGCCCCAGCAAGGGCAAGTCTTTTACACCCTGCTGAGCTGGGAATGGCTTTTAGCTTCCCTACTTATGTTCATGCAGGACTCTGCGTTTGTGGTGCTGTGTAAAAAGAGCAAAATTTCCAACACGCTGAAGGGAGCCTCGAGCATGGGAGCTGCTTTGTAACTAAAACAGGGACTGCCCTGGGCACCTCTCAGCATTCCCCAGCAGGCTGATGCAAATACTCACAGAATCACACAATGCTTTAGGTTGGAAGGGACCTCAAAGCTCGTCTAGTTCCAACCTCCTGCCATAGGCAGGGACACCTCTTACTAGAACAGGTTGCTCAAGACCTCATCCAACCTGGCCTGGAACACCTCCAGGGAGGAGCAGCCACAGCCTGCCTGGGCAACCTGTGCCAGTGTCTCATCACCCTCACTGCAAAGAACTTCCTAACATCCAGTTTCAATCTCCCCTTTGCCAGTTCAAAGCCATTCCTCCTCGTCTTGTCATGACAAGACCTTGTCAGTAGTCCCTCCCCAGCCCTCCTGAAGCCCCATTCAGAGCCTGCAAGGCCTCTCCAAGGTCTCCTGGAAGCCTTCTCCTCTCCAGGCTGCAGAGCCCCAACTCTCTCAGCCTGTGCTCAGAGCAGAGCTGCTGCAGCCCTCTCAGCATCTTGGTGGCCTCCTCTGCCCTGGCTCTAACACTTCCATGTGCTGCTTGTGCTGGGGGCTGCAGAACTGCACCCAGGACTGCAGGTGGGGTGTGAGGAGAGCAGAGCCAAGGGGCAGAATCCCCTCCCTTGCCCTGTGCCCACACTGCTCTTGCTGCAGCCCAGCACAGGGTTGCTGTCTGGGCTGCACTCACCCTGCAGGCTCCTGTGGAGCTTTGCATCAGCCCAGACCCCCAGGGCCTGTTCCTCAGGGCTGCTCTCAGCCATTCCCCACCCAGCCTGGAGCTGTGCTTGGGATTGCTCCCACCCAGGTGCAGGACCTTANAGCCAATTCCTTATCCTTACTCACTTTGGTACCACCTGCTGGAGGACTTTTTATCTCTGTCCTGTTGTAGCCTCATGCTTGCATCAGGTCAAGCTTTTTGTGACTTTATGGACTGAAAATTTGGTGAATGCTGCAGAGCCTCTTCCATAAACCATTGCTTTAGCTGCCCCCAGTGCTGTCATTTCAGCAGTCTTCTTTTTAAAGGCAATTCACTGCAAGGCTCCACTCTCCCCTCTCCAGCTCACCAGCAGGAATCTCAGCACAGCTGCACTTTCCTCTCTGAGCTGAGTGTGCTACTCGTCAGCGTCTGCAGGGGGGTGAAGGACTTAGTCTAGCTCAGGAGAAGCAGGAAGGCTTCCCTGTAACCTGGAGAGCAGGAGGGGCTGCATCCAGCCTTGCTGTGTACCAGGGGCACACTGTCAGCCTGCCAACCCTGTGTACCAGGGGCACAATGTCTGCCCGCAAGCCTGCCAGCCCTGTGTACCAGGGGCACAATGTCAGCCTGCCAACCCTGTGTACCAGGGGCACAATGTCAGCCTGCCAGCCCTGTGTACCAGAGGCACACTGTCAGCCTGCCAGCCCTGTGTACTAAGGGCACAATGTCAGCCTGCCAACCCTGTGTACCAGAGGCACAATGTCTGCCTGCCAGCCCTGTGTACCAGGGGCACACTGTCAGCCTGCCAGTCCTGTGTACCAAGGGCACAATGTCAGCCTGCCAGCTCCCTTGGGAAGAAAAGCCTGGATTTTGGAATATTTTTCCTGGCCTTGCCCAGGACATTTTGTTTTCCTTCCGAGGCAGACTGGTGGTAGCTGAGCAGGGTGTGTTAGTCTGCAGAGCACAGCAGCAGTCTGGGTTGTGGTGCCTATGCCAGACTTTTGTTCCTGGGCTGTCACAGCACTAATTCCCTGTGATGTGCAGGGGTGTTAAATGTGTCTCTGTTCTCTTCCTAGAAGAGCTGCATCTCAAAAGGGGCTTTAGAACTTGAGCTCTGGCAGGCAAAGCAGTTAGCATTGATTTTCCAGGTGAGCCGAAGCAAAGCCTTGCTCAGCTTTCTCTGGACAATTTGAGCATCCTTTATAACCTGCAGACATCCTGCAGAAAGGAAAGCATTTTAGAGCCATTTGCTTCTTTTTTTTTTTTTTTTTTTTCCCCCAAGAGAATTCATAGAATCAGAGACTCAGCCAAGTTGGAAGAGAGCTCCAAGCTCACCCAGCCCAACCTAGCACCCAGCCCTGCCCAACCAACCAGATCATGGCACTAAGTGCCCCAGCCAGGCTTGGCTTCAACACCTCCAGGGACAGCAACTCCACCACCTCCCTGGGCAGCCCATTCCAATGCCAATCACTCTCTCTGCCAACAACTTCCTCCTAACATCCAGCCTAGACCTGCCCTGCCACAGCTTCAGGCTGTGTCCCCTTCTTCTGCTGCTGCCTGGCAGCAGAGCCCAACCCCAGCTGGCTACAGCCTCCCTGCAGGGAGCTGCAGACAGCAATGAGCTCTGCCCTGAGCCTCCTCTTCTGCAGGCTGCACACCCCCAGCTCCCTCAGCCTCTCCTCACAGGGCTGTGCTCCAGGCCCCTCCCCAGCCTTGCTGCCCTTCTCTCAACACCTTCCAGCACCTCAACATCTCTCTGCAATGGAGGAGCCCAGAACTGGACACAGCACTCCAGGGGTGGCCTGAGCAGTGCTGAGCACAGGGGCAGAAGAACCTCCCTTGTCCTGCTGCCCACACTGCTCCTGAGCCAGCCCAGGATGCCATTGGCTCTGCTGCCCACCTGGGCACACTGCTGCCTCATCTCCAACTACTATCTACCATCTCACTGTCTGCTCTGCTTCATCAATGTTTGAAACCCATCATTTCATGCCTTCTATTTCACACAGGGTTTGATGTTCTGGAAAAGGCCATAACTGAGACTTGAGGTTTTGTTTGGTTGTTGAGCATGAGAGTGGTGAGAGGCTGGAGTGGGTTGCTCAGGGAGGTGGTTGAGGCCCCATGGCTGGAGGTGTTTAAGGCCAGGCTGGCTGAGGCTGTGGGCAGCCTGCTCTAGAGTAGGGTGTCCCTGGGCATGGCAGGGGGGGTGGAACTGGCTGTTCCTTGTGGTGCCTTCCAACCTTGACTGGTTCTGTGATTGTGTGCAATTCAGTGATCTGTTTCCAGTGCAAGACCAAGGCTGCCCTCCCTTTGCAGCAGAAGTTCAGGCAAGGACATATTTCTCCTTTTTTATGTATATATTTATATTTAACATCCCAAATTTTATTGACTCAGTCTTAAGGTTAATAGGCCTATTTATAAACATACCCACATCAATCCACATTGTGGCTCCCAGTAAGTGCTAGAGAGGAGTTGTTTGCACAGGAAGTTAAGACAAATTAACTAAAGATATGATTTTCAAGTATATTAGTTGGAGTGTATTAAAGCCTGGTGTGAATGTTCTCATTCAGAAGTGACTGTAGTTCACTTTGCCTTAATGCACTTTAAATTCACACCTTTCAGCTAATTTAGTTTTGCTTCCTGTGTGGACAAGCCTGAAGATTGTTCCCATTAAATGGCTCTGCTGAGCTTTATTTTCTGCCTTCTTAAATGCAAGTGTGTAAAACACTCTTATGTTCTAAAGGGCCTGGGTTTAAAGAGACATTTTGTCATTAGCCTCCCAGTCATGACTTTTCAATGGGCTGCTAAGAGGTGGAAGTGGAGGGTATTTTTGCTTCTTTTTTTCTGGTTTTATTTGGAGTATGAGATCCATGAGGGAGAATCTGTTTAGTGGTTGGACTTGAAGGGCGTTTCCCAGCCTGCATGGTTCTATGGTACCATTTATCAAAGGGGAGCAATAGCAGGCAGCACATACAACGTGGCAATGGGCCTGGATTCTTTTCACTTGGGAATAAAGAGTCAGAACAGAGAGCAGAATAAAGAGTCTGAGCTTGCCCAAGGAGGTTGTGGCTGCTCCCTCTCTGGAGGTGTTCAAAGCTAGGTTAGATGAGGCCCTGAGCCACCTCTTCTAGTGGGAGATGTCACTGCCAGTTGGAACTGGATGAGCTTTGAGGTCCCTTCCAACCTAAACCATTCTATGATTCTACCTGTTTTTGGAGGTGAGTTTTGCACTTCCCAGTCCCTGCTGCACACAGGCAGCTGGGTGTACACAGCAGGATGTACAGAGTGACTTTGCTCTGGGGAGCTGTGAAACTTGCAGTGTGGAGACCTAGACACAGAGCTCTGTCCAGAGAACCAGCCTGAACCTGCCCTGGCACAGCTTGAGGCTGTGCCCCCTTGTTCTGGTGCTGGCTGCCTGGCACCACAGCCCAACCCCACCTGGCTACAACCTCCTTGCTGTAGAGAGCAATGAGGTCTGCCCTGAACCTCCTCTTCTGCAGGCTGCACGCCCCCAGCTCCCTCAGCCTCTCCTCACAGGGCTTGATGTTCCACTGCCTGCAGCAGCTCTGTAGCTCTGGGCTGGACTTTTCAGTGGACCTACCTAGACTTCTGCAGGGTTAAAGGAAGTCATGTGCTGAAGGCTTTCCAGGGTGAAGAGCACAATACTGAGCAGGTATTGGGACTTAGCACCATGCATTTCACTCTGCTAATGGCATGAACTTTAACCAGGGAGGGTTGCACTTCCCAGCTCTTGTCCATGGTGGTCTAGGGTTTGATGAGAGCTGGCATGTAGCTCTACAAAAGATGGATGGCAGCAGATAGCTGGGTGTGGGGGTGTTGTATTTTTAAATCTTCAGGTAATGATGAAAGAGTTCCAAATCTTTCCCACTCTTTTCCACCATTTGTCTCATTGATCACATTTTCCAGGCAGCAACACAATTTAGATCAGACTTTATTCACTTTGAACACAACTTCTGTTCCCTTCTTGCATTGTCAATGAAAGCTACAAATTGTTTGAGGAAACTGAGAAAATAAAATTGAGGGGAAAAAACCCAACCAAATAAAACCTCAAGTCTCAGTTATGGCCTTTTCCAGAACATCAAACCCTGTGTGAAATAGAAGGCATGAAATGATGGGTTTCAAACATGGATAAAGCAGAGCAGACAGTGAGATGGTAGATAGTAGTTGGAGAAGAGGCAGCAGTGTGCCCAGGTGGGCAGCAGAGCCAATGGCATCCTGGGCTGGCTCAGGAGCAGTGTGGGCAGCAGGACAAGGGAGGTTCTTCTGCCCCTGTGCTCAGCACTGCTCAGGCCACCCCTTGAGTGCTGTGTCCAGTTCTGGGCTCCTCCATTGCAGAGAGATGTTGAGGTGCTGGAAGGTGTTTGGAGAAGGGCAGCAAGGCTGGGGAGGGGCCTGGAGCACAGCCCTGTGAGGAGAGGCTGAGGGAGCTGGGGGTGTGCAGCCTGCAGCAGAGGAGGCTCAGGGCAGAGCTCATTGCTGTCTGCAGCTCCCTGCAGGGAGGCTGTAGCCAGGTGGGGTTGGGCTCTGCTGCCAGGCAGCCAGGGACAGAAGAAGGGGACACAGCCTGAAGCTGTGGCAGGGCAGGTCTAGGCTGGATGTTAGGAGGAAGTTGTTGGCAGAGAGAGTGATTGGCATTGGAATGGGCTGCCCGGGGAGGTGGTGGAGTGGCCGTGCCTGGAGGTGTTGAAGCCAAGCCTGGCTGGGGCACTTAGTGCCATGGTCTGGTTGGTTGGGCAGGGCTGGGGGCTAGGTTGGGCTGGATGAGCTTGGAGCTCTCTTCCAGTCTGGTTAATTCTATGCTTCTGTGCATTGCCAGAGACTGACTTCTGCACACTCTTTAAGATGAAATACATTAGTTGATGCTCAAAAATGTGTTTGTATCTAATATGTATTGGAAGATTTACATAAAGCCTTTGGCATCATTAATGGTCCACATATTTGCCAGGGGATTTTGCCCCTGGGAACTAGAAGCAAACTCGAAAAAGTATTTCTCATACGTTGCCACCTCTTGAACCATAAAGCAGAGGGAACCTAGACCTAAGCAAGAGGTATTGCTGAGATGTTTGTGTTACAGGATCACCTCCAGGCCCTATTTCCTTAGGTATTGGATGTCAGAAAGCAAGCTTGCTGTGCAGGCAGGTGATGGATGAGGGTGGAAGGGGTCAGAGAAACAGGATGCGACTTGGTCACAGTCAGCTAAGGAGAACAGAAGCCAATGCTGCCCGCTCCCCAGCGCCGCTCTGCTGCCGCACGCTCAGCTCCAGCTTAGGCTCAAGCACTGCTTGAAACCTGAGCCAGCCTGGCCAGGACGGGACAGCAATCAGCACCGCAGCTTTCGGCAGGGCAGCTGAACGTGCAGGCAGAGCGAGCGGTGTGTCAGGTTTCCACCCCTGCCTGCAGACACCATCAGTTCAGTTGTGCTTTAGCAGCAGCACAGCACATTAGGCAAAATGGATTTGCTGCAGATGGGTTTATGATTGGCTTCCTCTGCACGTGTGATAGGCTAAAGCTCACATTTGTAGCTGCTTCGCAGGCAAGTGTAGTGTGTGGGAAGGACTGCAAAGGAGTGGTCCCCACAGCCAAGTGTTTGGATTTAGGGATGATTTTCCAAGGAGACCTTTCCCAACTGGTTTAGCTTCAAGAAGGAGAGTGAAGTTGTAGCAGCTTTTAAGCTTGAGTCATCACCTCTGCGGCTCTCTTCCTGCTATGTTTTTCCTACAAGAAGTTGCCTCTTGTTTGGTTGTTTAAGAAGAAAAGAGTCCATCACTTATTCTTTGGAGTCAAAGTGGCAATTTTATGGCAAGCTGCATCCCCCTTCCACAGTGAGAGGAGGAGTGAGGTTGCTTCCTTTATGCTGCAGTGTGAGTGTAGCAAAGGATGCAGGGAGAGAGAGACGAAGAATCCCACAGCTACAGCAGCACTCTGCATGCAGTGTATGTGTGCATCACAGGTCCAGCATGGGAATGCTTACCTCGTTGTCCTTGGGTTTTATCATTACAGTCAGTGCAGCAACTCAAGGTTTTCAGATGGAAAACAATTCTTGATGCTGGTCTTTACTGAAGGAAGATAGAACAACCTCCAGATTTTCCTCTTGCTGGACAAACCCTTCAGCTGATTTTGTCAGATTCAAACATTTGACCTCATTGCTATCTACAGCTACCTGAAGGGACAGTGTGGAGAAGCTGCTGCTGGGCTCTTCTCACAGGCAATTGGAGACAGAACAAGGAGGAATAGCCTCAAGCTGAGACTGGGGAGGTTTAGATTGGACGTTAGGAAAAAGTTTCTCACAGAAAGAGTGGTCAGGGACTGGAATGAGCTGCCCGAGGAGGTGGTGGAGTCACCCAGCCTGGCTGTGTGTAAGGGTTGTTTGGATGTGGTGCTTGGGGCTATGGTTTAAGGAGAATCTTGTAGAGTAGGGTCCTAGGTTGGGCTTGGTGATCTCGAGAGGCTTTGCCACTCTGGGTGTTCTGTGATCCTGTGAATTAGACAGGATTTCTGGCAGCACAGGGGGAGCATCAGGGAGTGTCCCCCGTGGCAGCTGGGGTAAGCTGGCTCTTCCAAGCAGTGCTGAAGTGCACATGCACTGTACAGTTGCTGTCTGCCTGCGCTAGATCTGACACCTCCTGGGGGTGGCACACATGTGCTTTCAACTCAGGTTGCACCCACCTGCTAAGCCAGGTCTTCCAGGAAGCATCTGACCTGCTCCACAATCACAGAATCATAGAATCATAGAATGGTTTAGGTTGGAAGGGACCTCAAGAATCATCCAGCTCCAACCCCCTGCCATAGGCAGGGACACCTCCCACTAGAGCAGGTTGCTCAAGGCCTTAAACACCTCACAGAAACATGCAGGTTGCAAAGCCCCTCAGGTGTTCAAGACCAGGTTGGATGGGGCCTTGAGCGACCTGTTCTAGTGGGAGGTGTCCCTGTGATGGAACTGGATGAGCTTTGAGATCCCTTCCAACCTAAACCATTCTATGATCCAGATGTGGCTGATTGTTGCCTCTTTGAATCTCTACCCTCTGCTCTCCCAAGACTTTGTTTGCATTAGGAATTAGACTTCTGTGCAAACTGTTGGCAGGCAATAATTGGAGCTTAAACTGTCAGCTGAAATGCACCCCAGCTATGGTTCTCATATCTGCACTCTGCATTCCTTCACTCTCCACTAAAGCAAATTAATGACACTGTTTCTGTTGCAAGCCAGCAGGAGGTAAATTGGTACAGCAGAAGCGAAAGGGAAGAGTCTGAAAGAAAATTGTCATCCAATTTGTTAAGTTTTCAGGTCTTAGCTGCATTGTTTTGCAGTATCAAAGCCTGGAAAATGAAATGCCTGGCATTGTCCTTGTGCTGCTGGCATGGGAACTGTCAGTGATGTGAAAATGTCAGATGGCAGCTAAAGGGCTGCCATCAGGGATGTGTTTCCCTGAATCTCTAACAGGCTTCAGCATTAGATTGAGAAGATACCGAGTAAGGTGGCCTTTAGTTACCTTGTTAAGGCTTTTTAGCACCTTGGCCTTTGCACATGGGGGGATTCTTGACAATCTCCTTAGCTGAAGTCTGTGTCCCTTTGAAGTAACCTGGGACATCTTCAGTCGTGCTCAGTGGAGATGAGGCTTGGGTTTATGCCTGTGGAAAGCACAATGCTGGAAGTGCCTCTGCTGCTCCTGCTCTTCACACCTGTGCTTGGACTGAAGAAGTTGAAGAAACTCATTACTGCTGAAGGAGGCAGAAGCACAGCAGGCAGCTGAATAGGAGCCAGCAGTGTGCCCAGGCAGCTGAATAGAAGCCAGCAGTGTGCCCAGGGGGTCAAGAAGGCCAATGGCATCCTGGCTTAGATTAAAAATGCTGTGGCCAGCAGGAGCAGGGAGCTGATTGTCCCCTTGGACTTGGCTCTAGCAAGGCCACACTTGAGTGCTGTGTTCAGTTTTGGGCACTGCAATACAGGAGAGATGTGGAGGTGCTGGAGGAGGTCCAGAGGAGGACAAGGAAGCTGTGAAGGGCCTGGAGAATAAATCTTGTGAGTAGTGACTGAGGGAGCAGGAGATGGTTAGTGTGAAACTCATTGCTGAGGGGAGACCTCATTGCTGTCTACAGTTACCTGAAGGGACACTGTGGAGAGGCTGCTGCTGGGCTCTGCTCACAGGCAATTGGAGTCAGAACAAGGGGGAATGGCCTCAAGCTGAGACTGGGGAGGTTTAGATTGGACATTAGGAAAAAGTTTTTCATGGCGAGAGTGGTCAGGGACTGGAATGAGCTGCCCAGGGAGGTGGTGGAGTCACCCAGCCTGGGTGTGTGTAAGGGTTGTTTGGATGTGGTGCTTGGGGCTATGGTTTAAGGTGAATCTTGTAGAGTAGGGTTCTAGGTTGGACTTGGTGATCCTGAGGCTGGCTGAGGCTGTGTGCAGCCTGCTCTAGGGTAGGGTGTCCCTGGGCATGGCAGGGGGTTGGAATTGGCTGCTCCTTGTGGTCCCTTTCAACCCTGACTGAGTCTATGATGCTGTGATCTCTAGTGCCAGTGAGAAAAGAAGAACAGTGGCATCACCTGCTACTACATACACAGAAAATGCACACTGGCATTTCAGAATTCCTGGTAGCAAAAGCAAGAAGTCATCTTCAATAGTATCAGAATGTTTAGAAGTCAATAATTGATTCTGTTTTTTTTTTTAATTGAATCTAGAGGGGAAAAACCTCACATCCTGACCAGAAGATTTCAAAGCAGCTCAAAACCATTTTAGTCCAATATTGCTACATTTGGAAGGAGAGGGGAAAATCTTAGCATCATAAAATCAAGCAGGTTGGAAGAGAGCTCCAAGCTCACCCAGCCCAACCTAGCACCCAGCCCTGGCCAATCACCCAGACCATGGCACTAAGTGCCTCATCCAGGCTTGGCTTCAACACCTCCAAGGATGGCGACCCCACCACCTCCCTGGGCAGCCCATTCCAACTGCAAATTTTCGTGTTCAATCTGGTTTTCTTTCTGTGTTCAACCTGTTCTCAACAGCTTAAAAAAAATAGTACACAGGAAGCCTTTTGTAAGAACCCTTTTAGAGCTGTGTGATTTCCAGGAAAAAGAAAACGAATATCATCAGTGCAGCTGAACATTTGCCTCTGCCTCTGTCTAGAGGCAAACAGTACGACACAAACCCAACCATTTCAGCCTCTGCAGTCTTTGATTTGCAGTGACATGATTTCAGGGTGCTGTGCACCAACAAAGGGGGACTGACCTCGAGGCTGGAAGGAGCTGCAAGTGTTAAAGAAGCCTTTGGGTTTGTTTTAGTGTATTTGCATTTAAGGCTGAGTTTGAGGAGCTGGCACAAGTCCAGTTGTGTTGGTTGCCCTGTAGGCAATGATTCCAGTTCCTTCTTCCAAGGGCTTAAGGAGCTGGCTCTGATCTGAACCTTCAACACAAGTGCAAAGTGAAGGATGTAAATCACGTCTCAGCCTGTCAGCTGCTTCTAGACGTGGGCCTGTATGGATTTTTACCCTCTTAGTTCTATTTAAGGAGCAAGTTCCTTTTCCCTCCCTTTGTAATGCTGACCCTTTGCAGCAGGATCCCAGCCTGCCGCTCCCCTTTAGCTCTCAAAACAATCTCACCCAGAGCAGGTTCAGAAAGCAGTTTCCTGTGACTTTTTATGAGGATGTTATGAAAATTAGGGTTGCATTTTTGACCCCACTTAATCTCCAACCATCTGGCCTGCACCACTCTGCTTGGTGAGGTTTCTTCCCCCACCCAATATGACTTTGATAAATACTTTTGGTAGGCTGCTTACCCTTTGCAATTCAAAGCATTAGAGTTATTTACTACACCCCTGCAAGCTTTCCTATTGTTTCCACTGTCCTTTGTATCCAATAAGCTGGAGAGCAGCACCAGCTTTGCAGCAGATTGATTATGTGGCTGCTGATGGCTGCTTCTTTGGGTAGGTTTGAATTTCAGTTCAAGAGTCCGAAGAGCTGTGCGAGCGCTATAAAATGATATCTTTCTTGCTTTTATTTTCCCTTTGCACATGATGCTTTTATTAAGATGATATACTATTTTTATTTGCCATGAAATCTTAGTTCTACAAAACTAATTTGCTTCAGATGGCAACACTTGACATATGAATTTTGAAGAACTTTGATGTCCTACAGCACAGAATTCTTTTGGTACACCTTCAGCCAAGGAGCTGAATTTTTACTGTCAGTGATATTTACTCTATTTTTTTGCAGCATAGCATTGCCCTACTGTGAGCAGATACCCATTCTAGTAGGCACTTACCCAATATTTGTTAGGAGAATTCCTGCTCTGAAGAATTTACAGACTGAACAAGAACACAGAGAGGAGAGGGAAGGAAGCAGCATTGCTTCTTTTTTTTTTTTTTGGCAGAGGAGAAAATGAGTGCAGGAACATAAAGTCTTAGACCCACCAAGATGCTTCACTGCTGTTGAAATGAACTAATTGATTTAGGGTCCGTGATCACTCCCTGTATGAGTGTCAAGAGGGAAGACATCAAAGGTAGATAGACACTGCCAACTAAAAAATGCTGGGGAAAACAATCAGAATAACATAACCTAGGCACAGCTACCTGTGTTTACATATGGGGAGTCAGGAGGTTTCCATCTGTCGGTGGAAAACTCTCTTCCAGTCTGAGCATTGGCAGCAAGAAGCCAAACTGCATTGATGGAAATTTATAGCTAAGTGCTCTGATGATCAGAGAAAATTAAGAGGTGTCTCAGATCTCCAGTCAGAGGGACCACAGAGTTTTGTCTTTGAAAGTTAACCTTAGAGGCTTCAGCCTTAGCCTCCTGGCTGTTCTGTGGCAGATGATAAATGCAGAGCTTGCAGGGCTTTGGTGGAACATGGGCAGCACTCCTTGGAAGCACAAAAGCTCTGTGACATGAAAGGTGTCTGCTTGCAACAAAACCTCTCATTGATCTGCCAGAGAGCTCTACTCAGTGATGCCCCAAAGGCAGGAGAAAGACTGGATGAGGCACTTAGTGCCATGGTCTAGTTGACTGGATGGGAGGGTGGCAGGTTAAACGGGATGATCTTGGAGGTCTCTTCCAACCTGGTTGATTCTATGGCTCTATAAGCTAACCTGTGGGACTATACAAATAAGACCCTGAAGTTTATCCAAGAACTTTTGCCTGACTAATCTTAGAGAAGAGTTAGAGAATCACAGAATCATAGAACCATAGAATGAACCAGGTTGGAAGACAGCTTCAAGCTCATCCAGACCACCTAGCACCCAGCCCTGTCCAACCAACCAGACCATGGCACTAAGTGCCCCAGCCAGGCTTGGCTTCAACACCTCCAGGCACAGCCACTCCACCACCTCCCTGGGCAGCCCATTCCAATGCCAATCACTCTCTCTGCCAACAACTTCCTCCTAACATCCACCCTAGACCTGCCCTGGCACAGCTTGAGGCTGTGTCCCCTTCTTCTGCTGCTGGCTGCCTGGCAGCAGAGCCCAACCCCAGCTGGCTACAGCCTCCCTTCAGGGAGCTGCAGACAGCAATGAGCTCTGCCCTGAGCCTCCTCTTCTGCAGGCTGCACACCCCCAGCTCCCTCAGCCTCTCCTCACAGGGCTGTGCTCCAGGCCCCTCACCAGCTTCATTGCCCTTCTCTGGACATGGAGAGGCAGTGAAACTCCTCTCAAGGTGAGAGGGAGACCTGGGGGCCTAGTCATGTACCTAGTTCACAGGCTCATAGGCTCACAGATGTCAGGGGTGGGAAGAGACCCAAAAAGATCATTGAATCCAACCCCTCTGCCACAGCAGAACCACACAGTCTAGCTCAGATCACACAGGAACACATCCAGACAGGCCTGTAAAGGCTCCACAGAAGGAGACTCCACAGCCACTCTGGGCAGCCTGTGCCAGGGCTCTGGGACCCTTACAGGAAAGAAGTTCCCCTTGTGCTGAGCTGGAACCTCCTGTGCTGCAGCTTCCATCCATTGCTGCTTGTCCTATCCCAGGGAGCAGTGAGCAGAGCCTGTCCCCGTCTCCTGACCCCCAGCCCTCAGAGAGTTATAGACATTGATTAAATCCTCTCTCAGGCTTCTCTTTGCTTATGGCAGCAAAAAGACCCAGGTCAGATACAATACCTGAACCCCCCTCAAGAATTCTGTCTAAGCTTTGTTGTCTGTTGTGCTGCTCATGATCAGGCAAGGCTCTGTGAGCCAGCTCATGCTGTGTGAAACAGGAGGAAAATGGAAATGGCAGCAAAGTCTCTGTTTTAAAGAAGAAAACATTTCATCTTTTGTGACAAACTTCACTGCTGATGATCTCTTGACACCGACTGTGGTAGTCTGGGACAAACTCAAACCAGCACATGGATTGCAGGGGGGCAGAAAGCAGCTGGATAATTGGGAGGTCTGTGTAAAATCTCAGAAGTTGGTGTTTGCCTGGCAGCAGCTCACTGAGGAGAGGTAGTTGTGTTGCAGAGGTGGAGAGGAGCTGCTCTGCCATTACCTCACGGAAAATCCCCAATAATTGATGCCAGATCCTCAGCCCTGATAGATTCATTGGAACCATTAGCTGGGTGCCAGTTTGCATCATGTGAAGACCTGACCCAGCAGGTATGGAACTGAAAATGGCAAGGGGGGGGGAGGAAAACCCCAAAAAGAGCCATTTGATATCAATAAAAATATGCCTGAGGTCAGAGAGGGGCAGAACCTTTTCAAGTTTTCCTTTGACTGTTTTTTTCATTCTAAAGAGATGAGTTTTGGGGATTGTTCTGTTGTGGGTTTTTTCCCTTAGCAAGGTAATGTACAGCAAATGATAAATTACAAAGGAAAAGAATCTGTTGTAATAAAACCTGGGCAGGGGCCCAAGTGTTTGTTCCTGAAACACTCCTCTTCCTCCAGCTGTATTTCTGTGTGAATGTGCTGATGGTTTTTAAGCATGAGGCAAATGTGACCTCTCCTGAGCAAGAGGCTGGGGTTAGTGATGCTCATTTCCAAAAGGCAGCATTATTGTGGCCTTCCAGGATCTGAAGGGAGCTACAAAAAAGCTGGGGAGCGACTTCTGAGGCTGTCAGGGAGTGGCAGGACTGAGGGGAATGGAGCAAAGCTGGAGGTGGGGAGACTCAGGGTGGAGCTGAGGAGGAAGTTGTTGAGCATGAGAGTGGTGAGAGGCTGGAATGGGTTGCCCAGGGAGGTGGTAGAGGCCCCATGGCTGGAGGTGTTTCAGGCCAGGCTGGCTGAGGCTGTGTGCAGCCTGCTCTAGGGTAGGGTGTCCCTGGGCATGGCAGGGGGGTTGGAACTGGCTGCTCCTTGTGGTCCCTTCCAACCCTGACTGATTCTATGATTCTATGATTTTATTTCCCAAAATCTCAACTGCAACCCTTCTGAAATCTCCCTCTCACAGCTGCCAAGTTCTGACTGGTTTCACCTGACAGCATTTGCAGAGGAAGGAATTTCAATTCAGAAATCTACCCCAAATTTCTGAGAGAGCCACTCCAGTGCCCTGGCAAGGCATTGTGATGGCTCAGAGTTAGTCTCTGGCTTTGAACAGCAAATGCAGTCAGCAGCTTGCAGTGAAATTATTGCCTCTGCAAGTTGTGTCTGGCAAAGATACATAAATAATTGTTTGCTGGAGAAGAACTCCATCAGAGAGAAGTGCAGGATTTGCTGGGCAAACAGAGAGCAAGTTCCCTTTTTATTTCACTGCAGCAGGAGGAGAAAGCCTCAGTTGAAAAATAGGTGTCAGGGATATTATAGTTAAGTAACGACCTTAGTTGAGGGGGGAGGGGGAAGAAAAAGAAAGCTCAGAGCTGAGAGCCGGGTGTGAAAAATGAAAAGTTTGAATTTTGCAAAGACAGAGGGAGAGAACCTGGCTTGGAGCCGGGTGTGCAGCCCCACGTGTGATTAATTAGCTGCACCCAGGTGGCGAGATAAAAGAACAAGCAGCAGCTTAGCTGGGAGAGTTGTGGGGAGCTGGGGGCTGCTGCAGCAGTGCTGGGTCAGGGAAAGGGCTGTGCTCTACCAGCTAGATGAAAGGCTTTGCTGCCTACACCTGCTGTGTAGACAGCAGCAGAAGCCCTTGGAAACAGAGGTCTTAGGAGAGGCCAGACAGCAGGACTTGGTTTATCTGTTTTCTTTATTGATGGCCCGTGTTTGAGCACTAAATATGTTCCTCAGAGGAAGGCACAGTGGTGCTAAAGGTTCTTCATTGAACAGTGTGGCTGGCTTATACCAGAGCAGAGAAACTGAGGCAGGGCTGCTGGAAGGTGGAGGTGTTGCTTGTGTTGCAGTGAAGCACTGCTTGGTTCTCAGCCTGACTCTGCCTGCCTCCCTCCAGCTCTGCTTTGCCTTTGGAGTGTGCCATGAGCAGCTTGGAATATTAGACAGAGTCACAGGGTGCTAGGGGCTGGAAGGGACCTTGAAAGCTCACACAGTCCAACACCCCCTGCCAGAGCAGCATCTCCCAGGGCAGGCTGTGCAGGAGCCCATCCAGGTGGGTTTGGAAAGTCCTTAGGATCACCTAGAGTAGGTCACTCAGGGATCCATCCAGGAGGGTTTTCAGTGTCTCTAGAGACTCCACAACCTCTATGGACAGCCTGCTCCAGGGCTCTGTCACCCTCACAGTCAAAAAGCTTTCCTGTATGTTCCTGTGGAGCCTTCTCTACTCCAACTTGCACCTAGTGCCCCTCATCCTGTCGTTGGATGTCACTGAGCAGAGCCTGGCTCCGTAGAATCGTAGAATCAACCAGGCTGGAAGAGACCTCCAAGATCATCCAGGCCAACCTAGCACCCATCTAGGCCATCCTCCAGGGCGTTGCACCCTCTTGGTATGCCTGTGCCTGGCCACTGCACAGCTGAGGCAGCTTAAACGAGTCTTTATCTGTGTGCATTTGTGAACACGGCTGAGGTCCCCTCTCAGTCTCCTGCTCTCCAAAGCCACAGAGATGCTCTGCAGATCTCTTGCCGAGGGGGAATAGCAAGGATAGTGTTGGCTGGCAGGGGAGGATCTGGGAACAGAGAGAGAACTAAGTGGATCCCATGGAGCAGAAGTTCCTTCTCCAGAGTGGTTTGGGTGAGTGCTGGGGCCTAGCCTCGTTATAGGGAATATATGGAATCAAAGTGAAATTCTATATGGGACAAGAAATGGGGTGGTCTTTATAGCAGGGTGGTCTTAAACTGAGGTTTAATGTATGTACAATATACAAACATTTTTGACAGACCATTAACACCTATAATCTTGTAAATATTTGCAATTTTCTAGATCATAAATATGGCTGCATAAGCAGTTCTTTCAGGACATCATTTATACTCCATTAAAGGTTAATTTACAAGTTAGTACCTTATAGAAAGAAGATATGTGTACTTTTATGTTAGCTCTCTGTAAAGGGAGACTGGTGTCTCCAGCAGCAATTTGTAATTCTCCTGCCAGGCTCCCAGTGGCACCATTCAAAGCACCATTTGAATTCTTTTCATCAGCTCATGTTCACAGCAAACTTAATCTTCTGTTTTGAAGACGGAGGCAGAAAGCAAAACGCAAAAGAGCAGGATCTTAGGTCCTCCGTCTGCCTTCCCAAGCATCCGATTGTTTGTTTGAACAGCCTCCCCCGACGCACACTCATTTGTCACGGGGCTGCTGATACCTGCTGCCGCTGCGTCCCAGCCCAGCTCCCCTGGCTGGGCTGGAGCCTTGCTGCAGAAGAGGGGGGCAGGGAGAAAGGCGGTGAAGAGCAGGGGATTGACTCTGTGGGCTGTGACTTTATTCACTGTAATGGCATTTGTGCTTTCTAAAGATCAAAGGCCAGAAAAGGGGGTGGGGGGAGGGAGTGGGGAGGAGGAGGGAGAGAAAGAATTGTTCACTGTAGCCCTGGTCAGGAGCTTTCTGAAGTGGCTGTGAGAAATGAGGTGCCTCTCTGCACACTTGATCATCTAACTTTGAAATCCTGAGGAGGGAGCTTAGAGAAGGCTCTGAAGAGAAAGGAGAATAACAACTACCCATAGTTTAGGGCTTACTGGGAAGAATTACCGAGGAAGGTGCCAAATTTAACTCCTTTTGGATGGATTTTTCTTCTTCTGAAACACAACTTTCCCTGTCGAACCTGGTGGTTAAATGAGTGGCTTTAATTTGCAGTTAGCTGCAGATATACAGGGGAGAAGAGGGGAAAGGAAAAAAAAAGGTGTTGTAAATGCATACATTTTGTCAGGGATTGGGATAAAAGCTTTCTCAAATGCTGTGCTGTGGCAGGAGTTCCTACAATGGTCTCTGGGGGGTTATTCACCTTCCCTAGGATTTCCCATGAAGAGAGATGAAAGCTTTAAGCTTGTTGCTCACTGTGTACTCTGTGTTTATCTTTGTTATTCAGAGTTTAATAGTGTAGAGATTTCAGCTTTTCTCTCCTTTCTTTCCCCCTCCCCTCCCCATGTTTCACTGTGCACACTGCAGAATGTTCCAAGCTTCTGTTTTTCTGTATACTGAGATTCTTTCAGCTGGTTTCATACAGCAAGTAGAGGGTGGCCATTATGGCCCATTCATGATGCACTAAATAGGAGTTAATTGGGTATTCTTGCTGTACTGTGTGCAGCTTTTATTGGAGCTTGTTATTTGTTGAAGCTTTCCTCCCAGAGTGACATCAACACTTGGGTAGTTTTCGAAGGCTCTGGGTTGAGTTCCTGACTCAGGGCTGTGAAAACTGGAGGCTCCAACCACTGCACTTTGAATTTGTGATCTTCCCATCCATACTTACCTTTCTTCTCTGGAAGAGGCAAATTGAGGAGTAATCATAGAATCAAGCAGGCTGGAAGAGACCTCCAAGCTCAGCCAGCCCAACCTAGCACCCAGCCCTGCCCAATCAACCAGACCATGTCACTAAGTGCCCCAGCCAGGCTTGGCTTCAACACCTCCAGCCACGGCCACTCCACCACCTCCCTGGGCAGCCCATTCCAATGCCAATCACTCTCTCTGGCAAGAACTTAGAATCATAGAATCAACCAGGTTGGAAGAGACCTCTAAGATCATCCAGTCCAACCTATCACTTCCTCCTAACATCCAGCCTATTCCTCCCCCAGCACAACTTGAGGCTGTGTCCCCTTGTTCTGTTGCAGGTTGCTTGGCAGAAGAGCCCAACCTCACCTGGCTACAGCCTCCCTTCAGGTAGTTGTAGACAGCAAATCAAACCTGCAGGCTGTGAATTGGTGTGAAGAAAGGGAATGAGCTTCCCTCTTCCCAGGCTAGTGATCTAATTGCAACTCCCTAGAGCCAGTTCAACCTGTTAGAACTGCTCCACTTCTCTTAAACAATCTCTTGCTGCCTCAAAACCTTCTGAGGTGTCACTTGTAGCCTCACCCAGTTTTTCTCCATGTGTTTTAAAAGCATATCCTTATGAATCCTTAAAAAAAACGTATCCTCATGAATGGCAAATCACTCAGAGAGAGAGTGATTGGCATTGGGATGGGCTGCCCAGGGAGGTGGTGGAGTGGCCGTGGCTGGAGGTGTTGAAGCCAAGTCTGACTGGGGCACTTAGTGCCATGGTCTGGTTGATTGTCTAGGGCTGGGTGCTAGGTTGGGCTGGCTGAGCTTGGAGGTCTCTTCCAACCTGCTTGATTCTATGGTTCTGTGAATCCAGTTGTACCTTTGACTGAAGAGAAACATTCTTCTAGAGGCCTGACTAAATTGGCCTGAACTGTAGTGTTAAATTCAGCAGGACTTCTACTGTAAATGCAGCTGCACTGGCACTTAGCCCTGGGAGATACCAGTGGCAGTGCCTTGAACCCATCACCACACACATGCTTGCACATCACAGCATTTGGCACTACTCAGGGCACATCTTTAACTGTTTCAGCAGGAGCACAGACCTGGGTGTTGAGGAGCAGCTGTGTGGCACGATGCTGTGGGTCAGTGCCACGTGCTGTGTGGCACAGAAGCCCCCACGAGAGCTTGGAGAGGGGCATGAGGAAATAGCCCAGCCAGTGCCCTTGTGAGGCACGAAGGTGGTTGCTGTAGGAAGCAGAGTGCTGGCTCTGTAGGCACACACCAGAAACATGGGGTTAATTTCTCCTGGAGTAGTTACCATAAATAGCCTTATTATAGCTGAGGTTGTAAGTGGGTGGCCAAAGCAAGGCTAATCATAAAGAAAAGTCTGAAGTGTCTGGTTCACCAGGGAACTCATCAAAGAACAATTTCTTCCTACAGTCACTAGTAAAGGGGCTGTGGTGAAGGAACATGAGGTTTAATGGCTGTGTAAGTGCTTTAATAGAATTCAGGCTCAGAAATCAGCAAAGCCTTTTGCTTTGCTCGGGCTCAGACCTGCTCCCAGGCCACTGCGCATCTGAGGCAGCTTAAAGAAACCCTTAGCTACCTTAAGAAGAGGTGAGAGTGTTTCAGCAGGGTGTTTGCCACTTAGGTAATCTGAAAGGACTCTCTGAATTGTCTGTCTGCTCTTCTTTGGTGCCTCCTGAGATAACCCCACTCATCCTTCAGAAACAGGAAAGTCTCATCACAGAATGGTTTAGGTTGGAAGGGACCTCAAAGTTCATCCAGTTCCAACCCTGTGTCACAGGCAGGGACACCTCTCACTAGAACAGGTCACTCAAGGCCTCATCCAACCTGGCCTTGAACACCTCCAGGGAGGTTGTGGAGCACAGATCTTCGATCACATTGGGTGCTTCTGTGCTCCACAACCTCCCTGGGCAACCTGTGCCAGTGTCTCACCACCCTCACTGCAAAGATCCCTTTCCTAACATCCACTTTCAATCTCCCCTCTGCCACTTCAAACCCATTCCTCCTCCTCCTCCTCTCATTACCAGACCTTGTCAATAGTCCCTCCCCAGCCCTCCTGGAGACCCCTTCAGATCCTGCAAGGCCACTCCAAGGTCTCCTGGAAGCCTTCTCCTCTCCAGGCTGCAGAGCCCCAACTCTCTCAGCCTGTGCTCACAGCAGAGCATGTTCTGAAGAAGTACTTTCTGCTGCCCTTCCCCCTCTTCTTGTCCCTGTCTCCTAGCTCCTAGTCCAGTTCCCACTGTCCTAGTTGAGAGCAGGGTCACAGCTCAAAGAGTGGCTTTGGTTCCCCGCACCCTGCCCTGTGTGCTGCTGAGGGGTGGCTCTGTGCTCCAAGCTTGGCTCCCGCAGCAGCTCTGCTCCTCTGCACAGGGTGAAGGGTGCTGGTGAGTTGGCAGGATCAAGCCCCCACCAGACTTGCTCTCAGCCTTCTTCTCCCACCTTGAACACAGAAATTTACACAGCAGAACAAAGAATTGCAAACATTTTGGTGAGTGAGCAAATAAATGCCTCTCAGTACACAAAACCTGCCTGAGTTCTTTGGGCTGCCGCCAGACTTACACAAGGGCAGAGCTCAGCCAGGGTTTTACAACAGCTTGTGGAGCTTTTTAGGCTCCTCTGTAGAAATCTTCACTTTAAAAGTCTTACTTTTTTTGTTGTTGTGTATACTGGGGTAAAAATATCTTCAGTTGCTCAATCTCTGACCCAAGGTAGGGATAGGTCACAAACAATTATTCAGGAAGCTTTGCAGAAGGTTCCTTGAGGACAGCACTAACCTCTAGCACCTTTCTGCAGATCATTTTGAATCTGCTTTATTCTCCCCCTCTGCTTTGCTGAGACCCCACTTGGAGTGCTGCATCCAGTTCTGGAGCCCGTATCACAAGAGGGATGTGGAGATGCTGGAGTGTGTCCAGAGCAGGGCCAGGAGGATGCTCAGAGGGCTGCAGCAGCTCTGCTGTGAGCACAGACTGAAAGAGTTGGGGCTGTGCAGGCTGCAGAAGAGGAGGCTCCCAGGTGACCTTCTTGTGGCCTTCCAGCATCTGAAGGGGGCTACAAAAAAGCTGGGGAGGGACTTTTGAGGCTATGAGGGAGTGGCAGGACTGGGGGGAATGGAGCAAAGCTGGAGGTGGGGAGAGTGAGGCTGGAGGTGAGGAGGAAGTTGTTGAGCATGAGAGTGGTGAGAGGCTGGAATGGGTTCCCAGGGAGGTGGTTGAGGCCTCATGGCTGGAGGTGTTTCAGGCCAGGCTGGCTGAGGCTGTGTGCAGCCTGCTCTAGGGTAGGGTGTCCCTGGGCATGGCAGGGGGGTTGGAACTGGATGGTCTTTGTGGTCCCTTCCCACCCTGACTGGTTCTATGATTCTGTTTTGCAATTCATTTAGGTCTTACACTTACCAGAGGGAAGTCTTTTCCCTGTTCATTGAGAAGGTGATGAATGGATGGAAGAGAGCAGTTTTTCCTCTGTTGTGAGAGAAGGGGAATGAGCTGTGCTTATGAAATCACAATGGTGTGGTTTGATTATGACATAACTAAGTTAAAAAGGATGTTTTCATCTAGGCACTGCTGAGGTTTACTCCTTCAGTAGCTAAGGCAATGAGCTATTAACGAGCACTCAGCACTTTGATGGGAGCTGCCATTCCACAGCACTCTTCTTGCCAGCCCTCCACCTTACTGCTGTGTCGGTGTCAAATAAGAGGCTTTCCTCCTCTCTTGCTGTTTCTTACAATGCTTTGTTCTAATTCCAGATGAAGAAAGTAATTATATTGCTGCAATAACTTCCTGGCTATCAGCTGTGGTCAAATCATTGTGCTCCACCTTGCTGCAGGTTGACAGCACAGAGGGGTTTGGGTAGAATCACAGAATGTCAGGGGCTGGAAAGGACCTCGAAAGCTCATCTGGTCCAGGCCCCCTGCATCACCTAGAGCAGATCACACAGGAACACATCCAGGTGGTTCTCGAATATCTCCAGAGAGGGAGACTCCACAACCCGCCCTGAGCAGCCTGTCCCAGAGCTCTGTCACCCTCACAGGGTAAAAATTCCTCCTCAGGTTCACATGGAACCTCCTCTGCCTCAGCTTCCACCATTGCCCCTTGTGCTGTCACTGGGCACCACCCAGCAGAGCCTGGCTCCAGCCTCCTGCTGCTCACCCTGCACATAAGGGTTTGGGTAGCAGCCAGCTTTGTTTTCCTGGATCACAGCTGGCCTGAGGTGAAGACCCTGAGAGTGCTCAGTGGCTCACCATGCTCTGACCTTTCAGGAGAGACTGTAAAGAAAAGCAGGAGCTGCCAGCACAGTCCAGCCCTGATCCCTCTCTGAAGTGCTGTACTTCACAGGGTTATTGTCATGAAGGTGACCATCAAAGGAGTGAGGAAAGCAGGATCCTGATATTCTTAGGGAGCAAACCTAACAGTTACAGGAAGGTTTGCTTCAGGAAGTCTGATGCAACCTGTAAAAATCTCTTCTAAGCAGAGAGGTGACAATGACAGTGGCGTTAGGCTGCACTAAACGGCTGCTGAAGTGCCACGGAGAGCTGCAAGTTGAACAACTGCAGAGCTCTTATTTTGCATCTTTCTGTTACTCAAAGGCTCCTGGAAACCTTTGTCCATCTCCCCAGTGAGCTGGGACTGTTTGTATTCCCATGGACAATATTCTAGCCAAAGGGCTGAGATTCTGGAGGCTTTCCAGAAGGACTCAAAGTTTGCTGTAGAGCCTGGGGCAGAGATCCTGTGCTGTTTGTACTTCCAAGCTCCAACACGTTAGAGTGTTGCTTTCAGTGTCACACAAAGGCTGTGCAATTGGGCTCCACTCAGCTTCAGGAGAAGCAAAACTCCTATTTCCCCACTCACAGCACATCACTGGTGGAGAGAGAGTGTCTGATTTTTAGCAGCTGTTTATGAACTGCCATCAGCAGCCAGCAATGGTCCCAGCCTGCATCCAAAGCAGCACAGCCAGAGATGGAGAGAGGGCATTCTGCCCCTCTGCTCTGGGGAGACCTCACCTGCACTGCTGTGTCCAGCTCTGGAGTTCTCAATACAGGAAGGACATGGACTAATGCAGCAGGTCAAGAGAAGGGTCACAAAGATGATCAGGGGATTGGACCACCTCTGCTATGAGCACAGGCTGAAGGAGCTGAAGGTGTTCAGCCTGGAGAAGAGAAGCTCCGGGCAGACCTAGTAGCAGTCTGCCAGTACCTGAAGGGGGCTACAAGAGGGCTGGAGAAGGACAGTTTGCAAAGGCCTGCAGGGACAGGATGAGAGCAACGGTTTGAAATGAGAGCAGAGCAGATTGAGATTGGATATAAGGAACGAGATCTGCACCATGAGGGTGCTGGAACACTGCAACAGGTTGCCCAGGGAGGTAGTTGAGGCTCCATCCCTGGAGATCTTCAAGCTCAGGCTGGGCAAGGCTCTGAGCAACCTTCTCTAGTGGAGCATGTCCCTGCTGAGTGCAGGGGAGTTGGACTGGGTGACCTTTGGAGGTGACTTCCAACCCATTCTGTGGTTCTATGGATTGAAGAGCTATGATCAGAAGTCACTCTTAGAAGTCCCATGCAGGCTTTCCTCTCCCAGATCCACTCTGTAACATTGTGTTGACTTGTCCAGGATCATTTCTTCTTTCCAAGTTTTTCCAAGTCCCAAGAGCTGTGCATCTGAATGACTTTGCAAAGTTACAGTATCACAGTCTCACAGTATCATCAGGGTTGGAAGAGACCTCACAGATCATCAAGTCCAACCCTTTACCACAGAGCTCAAGGCTAGACCATGGCACCAAGTGCCACGTCCAATCCTGCCTTGAACAGCTCCAGGGACGGCGACTCCACCACCTCCCTGGGCAGCCCATTCCAGTGTCCAATGACTCTCTCAGTGAAGAACTTTCTCCTCACCTCGAGCCTAAATTTCCCCTGGCACAGCCTGAGGCTGTGTCCTCTTGTTCTGGTGCTGGCTGCCTGAGAGAAGAGAGCAACCTCCCCCTGGCCACAACCACCCCTCAGGTAGTTGTAGACAGCAATAAGGTCACCCCTGAGCCTCCTTTGTTGTGCCTCACTTTCTTCCCCAGCCTCAATTCCTACTGGTTCAGCCAGTAGGAGCATAGCTACTCATAGGGCTTTACTCCATCCCTGAAATTAGTTTCATCTACTTCAGTTTCACTCTAATCTCTCCTTTTTTTGCTGTCTTTTGGTACCAAATTAATTTTCAGCACATCTTCCTGCCTTGGTCTTTATCTTGGAAGGGTGTTGGAGATGGAGTAGTAATTTCCACTATGACTATTCAGCATCTGCAATTTTTAAACAAACTGTTTCAAGAATTGAAGTAAGAAGCTCCCAAGCCTTTCTCCAGCAGTAACAGCTGTGGGTGCTGCACATTTGATTCCCTGGCAGCTGCTTGTTGCTGCTACGATGATATCAGTGGAAGCTGGGGAAGCCTGCTGCTTTGGGGTTCAGATTTCAGAAAAGATGCCACTCTCAGAACTTAAACAGATGAGTTGTGGCTATCAGGAGCAACCTGCAGGTTAGCAAAAAGACTCCACATCTTCTGTGCTGTTCAGCTCCCAAGCTGCAACATGTCTCCTGGGCTGGCTCAGGAGCAGTGTGGGCAGCAGGACAAGGGAGGTTCTTCTGCCCCTGTGCTCAGCACTGCTCAGGACACCCCTGGAGTGCTGTGTCCAGTTCTGGGCTCCTCCATTGCAGAGAGATGTTGAGGTGCTGGAAGGTGTTGAGAGAAGGGCAGCAAGGCTGGGGAGGGGCCTGGAGCACAGCCCTGTGAGGAGAGGCTGAGGGAGCTGGGGGNGCACTTAGTGCCATGGTCTGGGTGATTGTCTAGGGCTGGGTCTAGGTTGGGCTGGGTGAAGTTGGAGGTCTCTTCCAAGCTGCTTGTTTCTATGACTCTGTGTTGCTCTAGGGTGTTGCTCTCGTTGTTACACAAGGGCTGTGCAACTCGGCTCCATTCAGCTTTAGGAAAAGCCAAAATCCTATTTCCCCTGCTACAGCACATCCCTAATGGGGAGGGTGTCTGATTTTGTCAGCTATGAACTGCCAACATTAGCCAGCAATGGGCACTGGCAGCCCAGAAGGCCAGAGGCAGCCTGGGCTGCATCCAAAGCACCATGGCCAGAGATGGATGCTCCTCTGCTCTGCTCTGGGGAGACCTCACCTGGAGTCCTGCATGCAGCTCTGGAGTGCTCAGACAGGAAGGACCTGGACCTGCTGAAGCAGGTGCAGATTTTGATGAAACCTCTCAAAATGTACTCTTGAAGCAACTGTTTGGCTCCAGTCCTGCTGCAGTTAAGAGTGGTCAGCAACTTTGGCTGGTAACTTCTGACCCATGATTGGTTGCCTTCACTTATTGACCTTGCTGCTCTCTACAGCTATCTGAAAGGAGGTTGTAGCCAGGTGGGATTGATCTCTTTTCCCAGGCAGCCAGTGCCAGAGCAAGTGGACACAGTCTCAAGCTGTGCCAGGGCAGGTTTAGGCCGGATGTTAGGAAGGAGCCCTTCATGGAAAGAGAGATTGGCATGGGAATGGGCTGCCTGGGGAGGTGGTGGAGTCCCCATCCCTGGAGGTGTTTAAAAGGCACCACTCGGTGCCACGAGTCAGTTAAGTAGAAGGGTTGGGTGATAGGTTGGCCTCGATGATCTCAGAGGTCTTTTCCAACCTGGTTAATTTTAGTGCTTCTTCTGGAGGCAGTTTTTGTTTGCATCTTAGTGCAGAGCTTCTCTCCAGAGCAGCACAGGTAAGGCAAATGACCTTTTCAAACCATGGCCTGTCTGTTTGAAGGAAGATGATTTTCATCGGCTTTCATTTTCCATTTGCTCCTGGATTAACCAGAGTGTAAAATCTGTGTTATTTCAAAGAGGTGAGCTTGTAACTCAGTGCCCTGCCTTGTCTTCTTACAGACAGAGGTGAAAATGAGTTAGTACAGGACTAAGAGAAAGTTCTCTGAGTGAGGAGCTGGTGGAATGAAGCTCCGGTGTAATTACTTTCAGACTCCAGCACCTCCCATCTTCCACTCACAAGCTTTGTTTCTCTCCCCCCTCTGTGTATGCTCTTTGGCTGTATTAATTATTCCACCCTGAAAGACACTAGTTGGTAATTAGTTGGTTGTGTGATTCGCAGCAAATGCTTTAGTGAATGTTGCCTTTTCCCTTTCCTTCTGAAATCATCTGCAAGTGATTTTCTCAGAGGTGCTCTTGGCAGGAAAATGATTTACCTGCTGGTTCTGCTGGAGGAAACATAACTGCTCTGCAGTCATGGCTGAACCAGCTCATTGTCTGCAGCTGATGTGTGCCTTTCAGTGCATTCAGACTCTTTTGGTTGTCTCTTTGGTGGTTTGGGGTTTTTCTAATGAGATGGACATGTTGTAGCAGAAGGCTCCGAGGTGACCTGATTCGTAGAGTCATAGAATCCAGCAGGTTGGAAGGGACCTCCAAGCTCAGCCAGCCCAACCTAGCACCCAGCCCTGGCCAATCACCCAGACCATGGCACGAAGTGCCCCAGCCAGGCTTGGCTTCAGCACCTCCAGGCACGGCCACTCCACCACCTCCCTGGGCAGCCCATTCCAATGCCAATCACTCTCTCTGCCAACAACTTCCTCCTAACATCCAGCCTATGACCTTTCCATAACTTAAGGGGGCCTGCAAGAAAGCTGGGGAGAGACTTTTTAGGCTGTCAGGTAGTGATAGGACTGGGAGGAATGGAACAAAGCTGGAAATGGGGAGATTCAGACTGGATGTTAGGAAGAAGTTCTCAGCATGAGAGTGCTGAGACCCTGGCACAGGTTGCCCAGGGAGGTGGTGGAAGCCTCATCCCTGGTGGTGTTTAAAGCCAGGCTGAACGCAGCTCGGGACATCCTGATATAGTGTCCCTGTCCGTGTCCAGGAGGGGGTTGGAACTGGATGATCCTTATGATCTCTTCCAACCACGAGGAATCTATGAATCTATGTTTCTATCATTCTATGAATCTATCAACTTCTGAATCTATCATCCTATGATTCTATCATTCTGTCATTGTATGAATCTTATCATCCTATGATTCTATTATTCTATCATTGTATCATTCTATGAATCTATCATCCTATGATTCTGTCATTCTACCATTCTATCATTCTATCATCCTATGATTCTATCATCCTATGATTCTATCATTCTATCATCCTATGATTCTATCATTCTATCATCCTATGATTCTATAATTCTATCATCTCATGATTCTATCATCCTATGATTCTATCATTCTATCATCCTATGATTCTATCATTCTATGATTCTATGATTCTATCATTCTATCATCTCATGATTCTATCATCCTATGATTCTCTGCATCTCTCGTTCTATCATTGTACAATTCTATGATTCTTATTTTCAGCCCAGTCCTTTCTTCACTTCCTTTCCTGCTAGAACACAGTAGGAGGAATTACTCTATCAAAAGGATTACTCTGAATGATTTTGTAAATTGAAAATGGAATCTTTATGAGCTGTTGGGTTCCCCACCCCACCCCCCCCCCCATGGTTGCTCTTTACCTGCAAGTCAAGGTTGAAGTGGTTCTTACTGGCCTGACTTTTCTCCCCTCTCTGGAGTTCAATACTTCCCTCAAGGAAATTCACCTGATTTGTACTGAGCAGCCAGCAGCAGAAGCCATCTGCAGCAGCAGCACTCAGAAAGAATCTCATGATTCATGCTTAGCTCTGCTGCTGAGGCAGTGCAGCTGGAACAATCAATGCCACCTTCTGCTTTTCAGCACATTCATCTGAAAGCTGAGGAGAGCCAGCAAATTCATCCTGCACACTGAGAGCAAGGAATTCTTCAGTTTCCTAATTGGGGCCCCTAATTAAAGCCAAACTGCAGTTTTGTTATAAAGTGCAGGCAGTAGAAAAGATCAGAGGCTGCCAAAGTGGTGGAGCACAGGATTCTCTGTTAGAGTGCTGAGGATCTCTTAGTGATTGCCAAATATTAGGTTGTTGTGAAGCTCAGATCACCACCAGCTGTAAATTAAATGGATCACAAGCTGAGGAAAGGGAATTGTGATGAGGTGTCCATGTCCATATAAACAGTGACAGTGCTGGGGCTGGGCTTCTTGAACCTTCAATGTGTTTATTGATGGTCTGCACCAGGGGACTGAGTCCAGCATCAGCAAGTTTGCAGGTGACACCAAGCTAGGAGCAGCTGTGGAGCTGTTGGAGGGTAGCAGAGCCCTGCAGAGGGACCTGGCCAGGGTGGATGGGTGGGCAGAGGCCAATGGGATGAGATTGAACAAGGCCAAGTGCAGGGTTCTACACTTTGGCCACAACAACCCCAAGCAGTGCTACAGGCTGGGGACAGAATGGCTGAGAGCAGCCAGGCAGAGAGGGAGCTGGGGGTGCTGGCAGAGAGGAGCTGAAGAGGAGGCAGCAGTGCCCAGGTGGGCAGCAGAGCCAATGGCATCCTGGGCTGGCTCAGGAGCAGTGTGGGCAGCAGGACAAGGGAGGTTCTTCTGCCCCTGTGCTCAGCACTGCTCAGGCCAGCCCTGGAGTGCTGTGTCCAGTTCTGGGCTCCTCCATTGCAGAGAGATGTTGANAGGGAGGTGGTGGAGTGGCTGTGCCTGGAGGTGTTGAAGCCAAGCCTGGCTGGGGCACTTAGTGCCATGGTCTGGGTGATTGTCTAGGGCTGGATTCTAGGTTGGGCTGGGTGAGCTTGGAGCTCTCTTCCAAGCTGCTTGATTCTGTGATTCAGTTTGTTCATTGATCTTCAGGACTTCCTTTCCTCCTCTTTAAAGAAGTTGTTCTGCCTCAAATGCTGTTGCTGTCAACCTTTACTCTACCAGCCCCAGGTGCTTTTGGTTAGCAGCACCACAGTAAGTGTTTCAGAAGGTGATGGACAGTTCATCACTAAAAGACAGAGAAAAGGAGTTCTTAGTTTCTAGCGAAGGTCTTGAGGATTTGGCAGTGCTGCTCAGAGCAGTGCACACCAAAAACCCATCACAAAGCAACCTTCTCATTGCAGATCCTTGCCTTTGCTTCTTGCTGAGTAGCTCTGGATGCTGTATGGAATCTGTGGCAATACTGCAGTGGTCAGAGGCCCTGAGGCAGGACTTTTATCCAGGATGGTGTCTTCAAGCTTACAACCCCAGGTGCAATCAGGAGAAAGCTCTGCATTGAGTGAAGGAGTGCAGAATATGATCTACAGCTTGGTATCTACCAAGCAGAAACAAAGCCACAGGAAGAAATTCTGAGCTCTGCCCTGATCTGATCAAACACAGGGTTTGGGGCTTCTGTTTGCCTTGGCTTTGGTGGATTGTTTGATTGATTTGGGGTTTGGGGTATTTTTTGCCGTAGCCAAGGGGATGACCTGAATTAAAACAGCTTTTTTTCTGGGCATTTTGTCTGTGCAAAGGCTCAGCTCTCACACTGATCAGTGATATCTGAAGGGTAATTCTCTTGCCAGCACTTAATAGCTGATTTCACCTGGGCTCGGTGGTGCCTGTAGGAGAGGCTCACTGCGTTAGCATTTGAGACTCCTTCTGAGCAGCTTTGTCAAGAGAGGGCATTCTGCCCCTTTGCTTTGCTCTGCTGAGACCTCACCTCCCATCCTGCCTCCACTTCTGGCATCCCCAGCAGGAGCACACTGAGATGTTGGAGTGAATCCAGGGAAGGGCCACAAAAATGATTCAAGAGCTGGAGCATCTCTGCTATGAGAACAGGTTGATTCAAGAGCTGGAGATGGTCAGCCTGGAGAGGAGAAGACCCTGGGGACAGCTTAGAGCTGCCTGCCAGTGCCTGAAGGGATCCTGCAGGAAGGCTGCAGAGACTTGTCATGAGAGTGTCTGGAGATGGAACAAAGGGGAATGGTTTGCAGCTGAGGCAGAGCAAGGTCAGACTGGATCTTAGAAGTTCTTCAGTACAGGTTGATGAGACTTTGGCACAGGCTGCCCAGGGAGGCTGTGGCTGCCTCATCCCTGGGGCATGTTCAAGGCCAGGCTGGATAAGTCCTTGAGCAGCTGAGTCCAGACGAGAGGTATCTCTGGGCATGGTGGGGAGGTTAGAGCAGAGGATCTCTGAAGTCTCTTCCAACCTAAGCCACCCCAGGAAATACCTGGATGAGGGTCTTGCCTCTTCTCTTTGGAAGAAAAAGCCAAGCAAAGGTCCTCAGTGAGAGGTTTCACATTGTGTGAATTCATTTCACTTCACCTTGTAGCACCTCATAATTTTCCTGAGCAGAGCCCATTAATCATTCCCCAGCGCGGCGGGGCCGGGGCCATAGCTGTGAGACCACCAAACTCTGACCCAGGAGGAAATGAATTCCTAAAGGTGACAAGCAAGTGGTTTTTAATTAAGCCACCTAAGCTGCCTGCTTTTGCAAACATTTATTAACTCCATTCAGATGAAGTCAGATTAGCACTTGTAGCTGCAGAGAAACTTCTTTCCCTGGACCACGAGTCCTTGGGTCTGTGACTCAATATTCAGTCTTTTAACACAGCACCAAATTATTCTCCCCATCTGTCTCCTGTGACAACTCTAATGAAGGTAAATGTCTGGATGGTGATGTGCAAACACTTTCTAAGGACTCCATTTGTCAAAATGCAGGTAGGAGTTATTTGCAGTATTTGTAACCATTTAGAGTTATTTCAGTTCTTTCTGATAATTTATAACTTACCTTTGTTCAAGTCCATAGTTCATGTTCTTTTCAGTGCTCTTTTTGCATGTAGCTGGAACAGAAATTAACAGAGTGTCGTAGAATCAGTCAGGGTTGGAAGGGACCACAAAGATCATCCAGTTCCAACCCATCCTGCCATGGGCAGGGACACCTCACACTAGATCAGGCTGTCCAGAGTCTCATCTAGCCTGGCCTTAAACACCTCCAGGGATGAGCCTTCCATCACCTCCCTTGGCAACCCATTCCAGGCTCTCACCACCTCCATGCTGAAGAACTTCTTCCTAGCATCCAGGGTCTCAGCATCCTCATGCTGAAGAATGACAAAGCTGGTGAGAGGCCTAGAACACAAACCCTATGAGGAGAGGCTGAGGGAGCTGGGGGTGTGCAGCCTGGACAAGAGGAGGCTCAGGGCAGAGCTCATTGCTGTCTGCAGCTCCCTGCAGGGAGGCTGTAGCCAGCTGGGGTTGGNTGCAGATAACAAAGAGTTCTTGACACAGTAAACTTGGGGCTATGTGAGTTTGACATCACAAAGGCTTTCCCTGCCCATGTGTTTTTTTTGTACTCTAGGACTAACAAATATTTTAGTATGGACTGAAGAAGAAAAGGTGCTGGGAAACCTGCCCTAGCTGGAAGCTGAACCAGCTGAGAATGTCACCGAGAGCAAGGCCATGCCCATTGTGCTACCTAGACTGGACCTGGGTGCCTGGCAGGGTGCTGGTTTGTGCTGTGAGCACCTTCTGCCCCAAGATTCACCAGCACTGTTCTTCCTGATTTAAGGATGAGGCAGAATGGGTCAAGCCCAGGTGGCCTGGTAACAAGACACACTTTGCATAACACATCAGGGCTGTGTCTCTATCACAATCCCTCACAAAGAGGGACTGGATGATCTTAGCCCTGAAAGGAGTAAGAAGTGGCTGGAAGGCTACATCCCAAATATAGCACTGCCAGAATCCGAATGTGAGAAAACCCAAGCACAGTATCACAGTNTGGGTCAAGCCCAGGTGGCCTGGTAACAAGACACACTTTGCATAACACATCAGGGCTGTGTCTCTATCACAATCCCTCACAAAGAGGGACTGGATGATCTTAGCCCTGAAAGGAGTAAGAAGTGGCTGGAAGGCTACATCCCAAATATAGCACTGCCAGAATCCGAATGTGAGAAAACCCAAGCACAGTATCACAGCCTCACAGTATCACCAAGGTTGGAAGAGACCTCACAGATCATCAAGTCCAACCCTTCACCACAGAGCTCAAGGCTAGACCATGGCACCAAGTGCCACGTCCAATCCTGCCTTGAACAGCTCCAGGGACGGCGACTCCACCACCTCCCTGGGCAGCCCATTCCAGTGTCCAATGACTCTCTCAGTGAAGAACTTTCTCCTCACCTCAAGCGTAAATTTCCCCTGGCACAGCTTGAGGCTGTGTCCTCTCGTTCTGGCACTGGCCACCTGAGAGAAGAGAGCAACCTCCCCCTGGCCACAACCACCCCTCAGGTAGTTGTAGACAGCAATGAGGTCTCCCCTGAGCCTCCTCTTCCCCAGGCTAAACAATCCCAGCTCCCTCAGCCTCTCCTCGTAGGGCTGTGCTCGAGGCCTCTCCCCAGCCTCGTTGCCCTTCTCTGGACACGCTCAAG
>WAAF01013298.1:0-12029 GCA_013400475.1 Tricholaema leucomelas
GGACTTTGGAAATAAGTTTCTTAAACAAATTCAAGTGTTGCCAATTAGTTTGTGTGTTTTCCCCCTTCACATTATAATTCTGGTATTTCATACCTGCGACACATACACTTGAGTGCAGTGGATACACCCATTGTAATTAGGTAATGTAAAATTGAAACTGAAATGGACACAAAGCTCAAAGTTGGGTTTTTTTGTTTGTTTGTTTTGTTTTGTTTTAGAATTAGCATCTATTTTTAGAATATTGTGTAAGAATTGGAAAACATAAGCACAAATCTATACATTTGGTCAACTGCCCAACTTCCAACCTTCACAGTGCTGGATTTCAAAATCGGATGATGTTTATAAATTATTCAGGTTGTGGGAGAATATTTGTGGTTGTGACAGACATTGAAGAGCTAAATATACACTTACAACAGATGTGAAGGTGATGAAACATATGTTGAGATTTTCCAGTTAACTTCTGAGGACTTGCTCCCCTTCCTTGGTGTGAACATTGAGGCTGTTCTACAACCGTGTTATTTCATGGCTGGCTCCCTTTCTTTTTACGTCTGCATGCAGTAAAGTCCCTGATTATGCTATTTTTCTAACCAGATTTTTAGAGTCTGGGTAGCTCCAGATTTGTCCCTGTTAAGTAAAAATATTTTAAGACCTGTAACTGAACCTGTGCTGACATGTCTTTGCTTTTTGAAAACAGTCCCTTGTTAAGAACTCCCCCAGACCCCTGCTTTGTACTTACCACAATTTAGTCTGGATCTGAAACTGAAAAAGAAAATACTAGTGATTTAAGACTTCGCTTACACTGCTGTAATAGTGAGACCATCTGGTGTCTCCTTTGGTGCACAAAAGTGCAGCTGGGCTGCCTCAGTTTCTCTACAGCTCTCTGTAGCCCCAAGAAACAAATTTGTCTTTCAGAACATCAGCGTGTGCAATACTACAACAGCTTTAACTCAATGCCAGACACACACTTTCCTCTCTAGGCTGTGAGGAAAGTGACAAGGGCATATATTTCCAGTTTATCCTCCCACATTTAGGAAATGGCACAGTGAAGTGGTGAACTGAACATGTCAAGCCTGGATCAGAGCTAGGAGTTTCATGGATGTTACCAGAGCAGTGCTCTACAGTGTGCCAGATGCTAGTAAAATTGTGAGCTTGAAAACATGGCTGTAAGAGTGGGAGAAAAGACTTGAAGGAATAGGTTAGAATTACTCAGATGACAGGAGAGCAGAAAGCTGGGAAAGCAGAGCATCTCTCCTGCTGCTTGCCTCTGGAGAAAGCAGCATAGCATTCTGCCATGGAAAATTAAGTTCTGTGCATTTTTTTTTTCAGCAGTTTCTCCGAACATTCATTTCCTGTAATCTGAGTTCATGCTGTGTTTTTTATTACATTTTTAAGCTTAATTGAGAACAAGATAAAATCCTTGAAGGGGAACTTCAGACTAAAGGACTGAGCAGCAGGGATGTGTCACCACAGGTGGGCATATTGATCAGGGTGGATGCACTGTTTATGTCCTATTACTGTGAGGCTTCTGCCTGTATTTTCCTTGGGTTTCATCCTGTCTTTACAAAAGTTAGCACTGCTGATGGAAGATTAGAACTGTAACTATGAGACATTTAAGGCTCACATTTAGACAAAATTTCTTTGCCAGAGATTAACTGACTTTCAGTCTTTTCTGACCAGAAGATTCCACATTCAAATCCAAATGGTTACATCAGCAATACAGTAATTTCAATAAAATCATTACATTTAGCTCAGTTCAGTTAAAGGTTATAATAATGAATTAAGGAAAAAAAAAAACAAACAAACAAACATAAACAGGTGTAACTAAGACCAAAATTGCTCTTGGCAGTAGGCTAGGTGTGGGAGACATGTAGGAAAATGTCTTTGGCTCATGCAGATTGGTTTGGCCACCCTTCCTGGCAGTAGAACTCATGCACTAGTGGTGAAAGTGGATTAACTTTATGAGTGAATTATAATTACATTGTTCCCTCCTAAACGGTGACAGTAACCATGTTTGTAGCACTACAGAAAAAGGCTGACCAGTTAGGCTCTGGTACACAGTTAGGCTCTGGTACAGATATGTGACAGTATGTGGAAGAGGTTCCTGTATGTTGGTAGCGGGCAGATTGATTTGAAACCGTGCATTTGCTGAGTGCCAAAGTTGATGAGCAGCACAATGATGCCGTGGGTTGCTGCCTGATTGGATGGAATGTGCTGGATCTCCCTGGAGGCAGACACCTCTTTGCTTAGAGTTGCTTTCAGAATAGTTCTCTGACATGGTCCACAGAGAAAGTGAATCTGTCACGCAAGGTACACTGTACAGGTAATAGGAAGAAGGGATTGTTTTCTCACCTGTGATTAATAGAGTGGTGCTAAGAATTCCTGCAATTAGGAATGTAAACAGGGACAGGATGACACACTGAGGTGAGCGGGCTGCACCTAACAAGCAGTGACTACAACATCTTGGGAAGTGATAAACGGAATTCAAAATGACCGCATCAATATTGTCTGGGGGGAAAAGGCTTCAGAAAGACAGGCAAACACAGCCAAATTGAAAGGAAAGGGAAAGAATAAACAGAAATGTGTAAAAGGACAAAATTAACATATACATATACCAAAAAAAGAGGAGAGGAAGAGAAATGAAACAAAGCATCCCTCAGCACAAAGAAACTACAGAGAACCCTGTGGCTATGTTGAGGGATCACCCCTATCACTGTGAATCATTTGTTTTTCATTAACAGAGACCTGCCACTGTCAGACCACCATTTTAAGCTCTACACACACTTGTAAAGTAGAAGCTCAGCATCGGTAGCAGTATCAGTTGTTTATGATCTGTTTTGCCAAAAACTACATGGTGCTAAAGTGACAGAGATCATGCAATATTTGATCTAAAGTTGGCATTTCTAGGAAAAGAAAAAATTGCTTCCAATTTCTTTGACTGTATCCTGTCAGAGCAGAAGAAATTATTTCCTTTGGCTTTTGTTTGTTTGTTTGTTGTTTGTATGTTTGGGGCTTGTGTTTTGTTGTGCGTTGGTGGGTTTTGGTTATTGCTTGTGGATTTTTGTTGGTGTTTTTTTTGGTTGGGTTGGTTTTTTTTGGTTGTTGGGGGGTTTTTTTGTTTGGGTTTGGCGGGTTTGGTTTTGTTTTGTCTTTTCTGTTGTTTTCAGGTTTTTTAGTGTTGTTTTTTTTTTGTTGGGTTTTGTTGTTGTTTTAAAGAAGGAGATTAAGCAAAGCAAGCATTCTTTAGGGTGCATATTGACTTTAAATCCAAATCAAGGAAGCTGCTAGATGTTTTTCATATCATATAAAATTATCTGAAATGCGTGTAATAAGGTTTGCCTCTGTGGTAGCACCTTCTGGCACATCCTGGCTGTTTGCACAGTGTGATCATCGAGCTATAAAATTCTTCTAATTGGAAAGAAACCTTCATCAAGCCCAGCCATTGTATAACCCTACCAAATCTGATGCTAAACTATGGCCCTAAGAACCGCATCAAAGCATCTTTTAAACACCTCCATGGATGGTGATACAACCACCTCCTTGAGAAGCCTGTTCCAGTGTTTAATAATATTGTACCACAATTGATTATCAGAATCTCTTTTTTTCCCTCTTCCTTTTATTTATTTTCTTCTTTTATTTTTTCTTCTTCCTCCTTCCTACACAGAGAGGCATAATGAGGAAAGAGAAAAGTGCTTATGAACATCAGATTGTCCACTCCAAGTAAGCAGCTGATAAGAAAAAATTATTGTTTGGGATACTTGCTACTTGTACAGGGAATCTTCCTGAGTTGGCCTAAAATAATGTGAATTTCTGTTGGTTTGGTTTTGTTGTTTTTTTTTTTGTTTGTTTGTTTGTTTGTTTTTGTTGTTGATTGTTTGTTTGTTTTTCCCATAGCATCAGCAAAAGACATAGAGAATCCAACAGAAAGGAGAGCCTTAAATTTGATGAAGCCTAATGGTTATGAAGGCTCCAGCAAATGGTGCTTTGTATTCAGGTATGGCCAAGGTTCAACTCTTGAAAGGAAAAAGCTGTGGGGCCTTGAGGCGTGGAAGGGTTTGCATGAGATTAGGGAACTGTGAACACTGAATATATGAAGGTATATATCCAGCTGAAAGTATAGATACTGTGGGGTATGTTCGTCTAGGTAGAACAATCTGGAGTCCACCCAGATGGAGATCACAGTGTCCAACAGTCAGGTACAGATGCTGGGGTATGCTGGATTTTATGTATGCATCTGTGTGTGCATGCATCTGAGTGTGTGTCCATGTCTAATGTATGCACGCATACACTCACGTTGTGCAACCAAACAAGATCATAGCCTGCTGCTACCAACTCGTACAAAATGTCTGCTGTGCTTTACCTTCAGCTAGGACTAACACGCTGACTGCCTGACTGGCACTAATATTGTTTGGCTAATCCTTTGCCCAATCATTTCAGGTTTGTTTGCCTCCTACTTCTGTGTGCCTTACACTTAATTTACAAGTGGCTAAAAGCCAGTTTCTCTGAGAACTTAGTCCCTTTGCAGACATTCTAAATTATTTATGCCTTTCTTCAACAGTAAGTCTATTGTTCTTCTGTCTTGTTTGCAATGAATCCTTGTTTCCTCTATGTGAGGAGTATTCTCTGTGATACAAGGATGTTCCATTTTTCGCAATAGCTGGTCTCAAATCACCCAAAAGCTAGACAGTGTCTGTAGGTGATGATTTAAAGAAATCTTTGTTGGACTACATAACTGTGATGCAGTGGACAGAGTAATAAACCTCACGGGAAAGAACTTATGCAGAGGAAAGAGTGACGGATTCAGCACTGAGCTGTGAACATTTGCTTAACAGATCATTCAGTGAAAATCAGCCTTTATGTAGAGAACAATGCAGATCCCTGTTATGTTAGGAGTAGTGATGTAATGTTCCTAAGTAGTGCCTCATGTTATTTTCTTCTTTTACCTGTATGCAGTCTTTAATTTTGATTATCCTCATCATCTTCTTGACAAGTGACTATGTCTTTAACTTTTAAAATTTGTTTTAATTAACTGTGGTGGTCTGGGTGTTCCCCCCCCCCCACTTTGGAAATCACCCAGACTAGACTCAGCCGACTCTGGAAATTGAATGAAGCTTATATTTACAGCTTAGCACAATATACAATATACAGTATATATACAGTTATATACAGAAATATATAAGGTAAAAGGCAATATAGAAACACAACAGCCCTCCCAGAAACCTGAGCCTCCAGGAGGGGCTTCCAACCACCCCTTCACCTTCCCCCTACCCCTCTCAACCTTACCCCAGTCCCAAGGAAGAATGGAGGTTCAGCCAGGGGGTTAGAAAGCAAAGTGGATTAATCAAAGAAACAGAGGGTGCAGTTAGAGAAAGAGAGATGCATCTCAGAGCCACCCAGCAGTAGAAGTGCATTATCTATGTTTTGATCTTTGTTTTTATACATCTCAGCAAGCATATGAGTGAGGTAGACATCAGCCTTGTTTTTCTTTCACAGTCTGTAACCTAGTTCTTCTCACCAAAACATTCTAGCTAGGCTCAGACTAGCACATTAACATATTCCCTTTCTCTTGTCTTGCAACTTTTAAGCTTTGCAGAACATTGGGCACTAACTGGCACTAACCGGTGCTAACCAGCAGGCAATCTAGTTATAAATCATTTCAGGTGCTTCTGCTACAACTTTTTCTCAGCAGCATCTGCTGAGATTTTTGCTTGATCATGTTAAACACTGAATTTTACTATCTTAGAATCATCATAGAATCATAGAATGGTTTAGGTTGGAAGGGACCTCAAGGATCATCCAGCTCCAACCCCGCGCCATAGGCAGGGACACCTCCCACTAGAGCAGCTCGCCCAAGGCCTCATCCAGCCTGCCCTTAAACACCTCCAGGGAGGAAGCATCCACAACCTCCCTGGGCAACCCGTTCCAGTGCCTTACCACCCTCACTATAAAGAACTTCCTCCTAACATCCAGTCGGAATCTCCCCTCTTCCAGCTTAAACCCATTCCCCCTCGTCCTAACATTACTAGACCATGTAAAGAGTCCCTCCCCAGCTTTCCTGTAGGCTCCCTTCAGATACTGGAAAGCCACTATAAGGTCTCCTCGAAGCCTTCTCTTCTCCAGGCTGAAGAGCCCCAACTCTCTCAGCCTGTCCTGATCTTCTGTGTTCCAGTTTAAATGCATGACAATTTTTGTAGCTGGTGTATTACGGTTTCTCTCATTTCACTCTTCTCCTTTTTTTTTTTTTTTTAAGTGCTGACTTTCAAGCACTGCCCTGTTTATTATCTTCAGATAGCTTTCTTGAACTGCTTTTAAACTTCCATTATAATTTCTATAAAATTTCCTCTTTGTATTTAAATCATATGTAGAAATCTTATACTGAGTTTATCCACCTGTACAATCTTCCTTTTTCTGTCCTCCTTAGATTGAAAAATGGGGAAGAAAGAATTTAAACAAGACTTCTTTTTTTTTTCCCCACAAGGATTAAAAAAAAAGAAAGATATATCATATATACTTTCAGACAATGTTGAAAGTCACCTAAAGAAAGTTTAAGAAAAGAAGAAACATTGCTAACAATGGCAGAAAATACAACAGGACGATATACATGAAAAGAAATAGCAATTTAAAATAAAATCTATCTTTCCCTCTTCATAATTAATTTTATTCAAGGAACTATCAGTGGTATTCACCTAGCCATTTTTAGTGGTGAACTTTCTATTTGATCAATCCTGCATGTTAATCAAAGCTGTATGCTATATACGGGCACTTTGCTGCATGTAATTTGTATAATCATTTCTACACGTAAAGCTTACAAGACCATCCTTTTCCTGTAGTTCTTAGTAAGATATGAGAATCTTAAGTAAAGCTGAAAGGAAAAATGATCATTCTGTTGACAGCCATTGAGAACAGGCAGAATTCTTGACATATATGTATCTGCATGTTCTTAGTAAAGAGGCCAAAAGCAGAACAGTTGCCTAATGAAACGAATTGTTTAGATCTCATTGTGGCTAACTCCTCATGTCAGAGTTCCCAGTATTTTGTCTCATACTGAGTGACAGTATACATGTACTATAACTATTGACCTTCCTCTATTCCAGAGCATGAAAACGAAACAAACAGTCCAAGCACCCTGCCAGTGAGAAACTCATCATAAATCCTGTTAAGATGTATCTCTAGAGATTTTGAATAATCATTCCCCAGGGTGGGGCATGAATGGACAAACACTTTAAAATAATTTCTGTTTCCAAACACTAGGTACCATTTTTAGAGTTTATGTGTGTACAAGGTAGTTCAACGGGACAGCAAGCTTTCTAAGGCTTCCATTTTTTTTTACTTTCCAGCAGCAGCTATGTTTTACTGTAAAGTTGCTCCTCCTGGCTCTTTACCTATTGGAATGAGCACAGTGTTTGGGTGATCCTTTCTAAACTTTGTGGAAAGTGGTTCACTTACTACCCATCTGTAAGTCTGTAACATGTTTGTGTTTTGCAAAGGTGCATTTATAGTTCTCGTAAATATGCTTGTTGGTAAAATGGAAGAGCAATGGACCTCTAGAGCTGTATCTCAGCAGTAGTTACACTGGTGTTACTCAGCAATGAAGATAGATGTACTAAATTTCTGTGGCTACCACTTGGCACTTTCAATAACTTTACTTGAACTCTATTTGCATGTAAAACTTCACCTACTGGTAAAATTACTTGCCAAAATTGTTTTCTAAGGTTGAAAAATCACTGACATTGGTGCTGTGGAGGTTTGTGATAAATCATAGAATCATAGAGTGGTTTAGGTTGGAAGGGACCTCAAGGATCATCCAGCTCCAACCCCCTGCCACAGGCAGGGACCCCTCCCACTAGAGCAGGTTGCTCAAGGCCTCATCCAGCCTGGCTTTAAACACCTCCAGGGAGGAAGCATCCACAACCTCCCTGGGAAACCCATTCCAGTGTCTTACCACCCTCACTGTAAAGAACTTCTTCCTAACATCCAGTGTAAATCTCTCCCAGTTTAAACCCATTCCCCCTCGTTCTGACATTACTAGACCTTGTAAATAGTCCCTCCCCAGCCTTCCTGTACATTGCTAAGGAACTGTAAACTTGCCACTATAGACAAAGTCTCAGTTTTGCTGCTGTTAGCAATTGTGTTCTAGCTACTGGAAACTTGATGCTGAAAAGTTTGTAACACAATGATGTTAGAAAAAAGATGAAGGAGTTAACTGTTGCTTTTGTCTTCAGGAAATGAAATAACAAGCTGCTTCTTTGTAACAATAGACTTCAGTAATTTTATTGGTATAGTTTCTTCACAGTCATTTAGGAAAACTGGTTATGAAAGCAGGCATTTAAGTAGCTGTGCTTCTTTTTCTATGATCTGGATAAAAATGCTGGGGTTTTTTGGGCTAAGATTGTAGATTTTCTTCAATCACAGTAAAAGAAAAAAAAAAAGCCTGGATATTCCCTGGGCAGGTTAGGAAGGCAATCTGACTGAAGGAATTGCTGATCTAGAAACTAACTGTTCAGAGAAATGGTATAAAACACCTAGGCCATGTACATCCATTCTATAAATCTCAGCTTTAAAAAAAAGCTTCAGTCTGGTTGACTTGAAGCTGGAGCAAGAAATTCATAACTGGTGAGAACAATGTAATAAAGCTTAGTAATGTATAAGTCAGTGAAACATTGGTTTCTTAAAATGCAAACAGAACCCCTGAAAAGTCAACCAAAAAGAGGCAAGAAAGAGTGGGAAACAAGAGAATGTTGTAATTTTTGGATTTGTTATGAAGACGTGGAAAAATACCATGCCTGGCACATGCTTGCCAGGAATATCTCTTTAGACAGGGAAAAAAAAAAAAAAAAAGAAAAAAAAAAGAAAATAAAAGAAGATAAAAAAGTTGCCTTTTGAGCTAATACGTTGCTCAATCAAGGTTTCACAACCAGAGTTTGGAGAGGGATTAAATTTTGGCTGAACACATATGACTATTGTAGAAACCTAAGCTAAGGTTTTATTATGTCTCCCTGGATTTTCAAACCCAGTTTTAAATTTTCAATGAAATTCAAAATGGGACCAACTATCTTGCTGTAAACTTCCACAGAACCAGAAACAGAAGGTAGATGAGGGAGAAGGTACTAATTATGGCATCCCATTTAACATCACATTAACTTGAGTTCTTTTCTCTATGGCAAACTTGCAAACCAAGAAGACTAATCACATGATTAGTAGATCATGTAGATCAGCCTTTGCTTACTGCCTTTTGCACCTGTGGACAGGAATTGACTGGGGAGAAAAAAGAAACAAAATGCCAGTGATGGGCAACAGAAGAACTATGAGTTGGAATTAATGTAGCATAAACAAAAAGAGCTCAAGACTGCTGTCTTTTCTGAATCATAGGAGAGGAGAAGCAAGAAAATTGAGGCTTTTTATCAGCCCTACAGATGTTATGGGTAAAGCTTATCAGTTTCTATGGTCTTAAGAATATATTGAACTGCTGTTTGTACTGTGGCTGTCAGGAAGAACTCAGTTGAAGTGCTGTTTGTACTGTGGCTGTCAGGAAGAACTCGATCTGAGTTTCTCTCCCCGGCCTCTCCTTTTTCAGTTATTTACAGCTGACACGAGGACTCAGAGAGATTTCTTGGTTGGTACATATAAAGAACTACACAGATCTGGTTCTCCTGCAAAAGATAGAATGCCATACTCCGCCCCAGAATTCATAATTCACTCAATTACTGCGATCACACTTCTGAGTTTACATGTTGTTGCTTCAACAAAGATTTTTCATAACCTATTTACACCCACATGGTAAAGCTGGTGAAGGTCAGAACTCTGGTTGAAAACATCACTAACTACAGCAGCATATTGTACTATGTTTATGGATGGGTTAGGAACTTGCGACAACCAGCAATATTGAAATCCTAGACTATTTCCTAGAGCTCTTCCTCTCTAAGGAAGAGAGAGAATAGCTCACCCCTAATCCACAATTAGTTCATGGTGACTCATTAACAGCACTCATAATGAAAATCTATATCAGAACACATGCTAAGAAAAAGTTTCCAATCTGGTGCTATAGTAACTAATTGTGGCTTTGCTTCTTCTGAAAGCAGACCTGTGCAGTTTTGCTTTGTTGTTACAATGAGTAGCAACTAAGACAGGCATCAGAAAAGAAGTCTGAATGTAAGTTCTGAACAAAACATGTAGACAGACAAAAATTTGAAAAGCAGAGATGTTATTCTTGATATAAAGGAGACTGAGATGTAATGCCTGCCTTACTGTTCTGCAGTTAAAACTGCTGGTGTTTAGAACAGATTCACTGATAGATCAGTGTGTTTACCTCTCAGGGTGACATGCTCTCTTAGAGGACCTGGGCAGATAGCTATTCATGGTGTCCTTCACTACCACCTGGTTGCAATCCTTTTGATTTATTTTTCTGCTTTTGGAATACTTAAAGGTGCAGCCTCGAGAGAAGGTAGAGAGACTATTTCCTTACTTCTGCTATATTTAGAGTCTTCATGTGCTTCTTTGACTTCACTGTATAATTTTAGATTTGCCATCTTGAGGTTAATTTTGCATACATCTTGAATTATGTTGTAGAGTGTAACTTAAGTAAGCAGAATCTGAAAATTTTCATCCTCTCTCAACTGTCTATGATAAATTTTTCACTAAGAGCAAGAAAAATAATCCAAGTCTTATAAAATTGCTATGGCTTTTTAGAAATTTTTAGCGAAGGTTTGACATAAATGTGTTTATAAGCTGTGATGTAACAGGGTTTACACAGAGTTCAGAGATGCTATAGAGGCTTGAAAGTTGTATGTAGGATCAAAAGGTCATTTACAGCTAGTCTTGAGATTAGAGTTTACCTGGTTGTTTTTCTGTGACCCACAGATGGTGCCAACATATCCTATAAAGACATCTTGTGTCAGAAATGGGATAATTTTAAATTGTTATTAGGTTGCTTCATCTCCCCTCCCTGATATGTAAAAGGACATACCAGTGTGCTGTTAGATATCAGATTGATAGAAGGATTGTGACTATTGAATGCTGCTCTGGGCATTTTGTACCCATTGTAGAGCTGTGCTGGTTTGAAGCTAGCTAGAATGTTTTGGTGAGAAGAACAAGATCATAGGCTGAGAAATGAAAACAATGTGAGGTCTACATCGCTCACAGCCTTGCTGAGATGTGTAGAAAGGAAAAGCAAAACAAATATTAGGTCACTTTGCTCTGCACTTTGCCTGGGCACTTGCTCTGGGGCTGTGCTCTCAGCTCTTTGCCTGCTAGGGAAAGCTGGGGCTACTGGCTGAACTCCATCTTGCTTTCTAACCCAAGAATAAAATCCCCCCAACTCCATGCCATAGCATGGTAATCAGACGAATGGCAGATCATTAATATACTGTAAGAGGATAGCCTTAGAGGTAATTTCTGCTTCTCTCCAATATCATGGAAGTTTTAATATAGAATCATAGAGTCACAGAATTGTTTCGGTTGGCAAATACCTTTAAGATCATAGAGTCTAACCATTGACCTATACCACCATGGCCACTAAGCCACATACCAAAGTGCCATGTCTACACGTTTCATAGAGTCGTAGAATCATAGAATGGTTTAGATTGGAAGGGACCTCAAGGATCATCCAGCTCCAACCCCCTGCCACAGCCAGGGACACCTCCCACTAGAGCAGGCTGCTCAAGGCCTCATCCAGCCTGGCTTTAAACGCTTCCAGGGAGGAAGCATCCACAACCTCCCTGGGCAACCCGTTCCAGTGTCTTACCACCCTCACTGTAAAGAACTTCCTCCTAACATCCAGTCTAAATCTCCCCTCCTCCAGCTTAAACCCATTCCCCCTCGTCCTGACATTACTGGACCTTGTAAATAGTCCCTCCCCAGCTTTCCTGTAGGCTCCCTTCAAATACTGGAAAGCCACTATAAGGTCTCCTCGAAGCCTTCTCTTCTCCAGGCTGAAGAGCCCCAGCTCTCTCAGCCTGTCCTCATAGCAGAGCTGCCACAGCCCTCTGAGCATCTTCGTGGCTCTCCTCTGGACCCGCTCCAGCAGTTCCATGTCC
>WAAF01013307.1:3379-13868 GCA_013400475.1 Tricholaema leucomelas
TCCCTCTCTGCCTGGCTGCTCTCAGCCACTCTGGCCCCAGCCTGTAGTGCTGCTTGGGGTTGTTGTGGCCAAAGTGCAGAACCCTGCACTTGGCCTTGTTCAGTCTCATCCCATTGGCCTCTGCCCACCCATCCAGCCTGGCCAGGTCCCTCTGCAGGGCTCTCCTACCCTCCAACAGCTCCACAGCTGCTCCTAGCTTGGTATCATCTGCAAACTTACTGATGCTGGACTCAATCCCTTTGTCCAGATCATCAATAAAGATATTGAACAGAACTGTGCCCAGCACTGATCCCTGGGGCACACCACTAGTGCCAGCTGCCAGCTGGGTGTGGCACCATTCAGAACCACTCTCTGGGCCCAGCTCTCCAGCCAGTTCCTGACCCGGCACAGACTGAATCTGTCCAAGCCATGAGCTGCCAGCTGTGCCAGGAGCTTGCTGTGGCAGATGGTGTCAAAGGCTTTGCTGAAGTCCAGGTTGTCTCCATCCACAGCCTGCCCCACATGCACCAGGCAGGAACCTGATCATAAAAGGAGACCAGGTTAATGATGTCAGGGTTGGAAGGGACCCAAAGCGACCATCGAGTCCTCCCCCACTGCCAGAGCAGGACCAGACAATCTAGCTCAGGTCACAGAGGAACAGAGTGAGGCAGAGAAAGGATGAGGAGTCTGAACTTGGTGTCTGCCCCTTGAAATGCATGGGTGGTAGTGCCCCTACCCACACATTCAGCTATGGCTGACTACCCTGACCCCAGGGGCTAGAGTGGCATTGGCTGCTTCAGAGGCTGAGCAAGCTCTGTCCTGTAGCTCATCTTCAGCTCAGTTTCAGAGCTTCCTGAATTATTAAAGGCTCTCATGCATTAGTCTATAATTAGCTCCCCAGGCCTTCTCCCCATGGGCTGGAGAAGGGAAGATGTTTTCTTCCTCTTTCTGTGATGTTGCTCTGACTTGAGTGGACTGGAGAGGGAGGAGGGGAACAAGGAATGGCTCTGGACTTTGGGGAACATCCAAGCAGGACCAGGATGGCATAGAATGCATGGAGTTACTTAACAAAGTGGCCACCTTCATTCCATCAAGGAAAGGAGCTTGGGGAGATCCCAGGCTGCCTGGCAGGTCATAGATCCAGATTGCTGGGATTGATTGAGTCTGTGAAGGCCTTAGAATCACACAATCAGTCAGGGTTGGAAGGGACCACAAGGATCAGCCAGTTCCAACCCTCCTGCCATGCCCAGGGACACCCTACCCTAGAGCAGGCTGCACACAGCCTCAGCCAGCCTGGCCTTAAACACCTCCAGCCATGGGGCCTCAACCACCTCCCTGGGCAACCCATTCCAGCCTCTCACCACTCTCATGCTCAACAACTTCCATCAGGTCCCTCTCCACAGGGCTGCTCTCCAGCAGGTCACCTCCCAGCCTGTACTGCTGGAGTTTGTTATTCCTCCCCAGATGCAGGACTCTGCCCTTGTCCTTGTTGAATATCCCCACGGCTCTTTCTCTGCTCTTTGCTCTCCCTTTTGAGCTAGGGAGGGAGGCTTTTGTGTGAGTGCCACTGACCCCACGATGCCACCTGGGTGACCAAGGGGTAGATTGCCTTCCCTCCAGCACCCACCCAGCCCTGGTTCCATCTACTTGGGCATCCCTCACTCAGCGCTGGGAGCTCTTGCGGTCGCCACCACACAGCCTGTAAATTCTTGCCTCAAGGTGCACATTAAATGTGTATTTAAAGCACACTCCTAGAAAACAGACCCTTTTTGGAGTAAGCTGGGACAATTAAAGAGATGGTTTGGCTTCTGCTGTATGGGAAGGGCAGTGCTGGAGGCAGGACCAAGCTGCAGGCAGGCTTGGAGTTGCGCTCCTGCTCTGCGCCCACTTGCCTTTGAACTTGCCTTTGAGGCTGTGGGCATAGGTTTGGCCAGGATCAGTCTCACAGACCCAAACAACACTTGGAGATGTGCATGTGGGGGTGGTTGACTGAAAAAGGCTTTCTGGAGGAAGGAGGATTATCCAGAAGATGCTACCTACACTCAGATGGAGATGCTGCTGTCCTCTCCATGTCCTCTCCTCTGGAGAAGAGGAGGCTCAGGGCAGAGCTCATTGCTGTCTATAGCTACCGGAAGGGAGGCTGTAGCCAGGTGGGGTTGGGCTCTGCTGCCAGGCAAGCAGCAGCAGAAGAAGGGGACACAGTCTCAAGTTGTGCCAGGGGAGGTCTAGGCTGGATGTTAGGAGGAAGTTGTTGTCAGAGAGAGTGATTGGCATTGGAATGGGCTGCCCAGGGAGGTGGTGGAGTCACTGTGCCAGGAGGTGTTGAAGCCAAGCCTGGCTGGGGCACTTAGTGCCATGGTCTGGTTGATTGGCCAGGGCTGGGTGCTAGGTTGGACTGGCTGAGCTTGGAGGTCTCTTCCAACCTGCTTGATTCTATTCTATTCTATTCTATTCTATTCTATTCTATTCTATTCTATTCTATTCTATTCTATTCTATTCTATTCTATTCTACTCTATTCTATTCTATTCTATTCTATTCTATTGACTTGCTGTGGTTCATCAAATTACTCTGCCTCATTGCTGGGAAGCAGTGGAAAGAGTCTGGCCCCATCCTCTCATCCTCTGTCCTTTAGATCTTGATAGAAGTCAGTCTCTGAGCAACCCAGACACCTCCTCCAGCTTCTGGGCACAGCCATTGGCTTCTAGCCCTTGAAAATGCTGCTGCCTTTGAAGCAAAGATGGGGACAATGGAACCTTTTTTATATCTCAGCATCCAAATGAGCAGGACCACAAAGGGAAAGACTCAGATTTTCCACGTTCCTGAGCCAGACAGGTGGAAAACAGTGCTGCCAGCCAAGCAGAGAGGGAAACTCCAGACACATTAGGTGCTCCAGCCAAAGCTGAAATTCTCCTCCTCACCAAGGTTTTAAAAGTGCTCTTCCTGAGGCTGAAGACTGATGGGTTCATTCCATCCTTTCCCAAGTGTCATTTCTCTTAGTCTGACCTTATTCTAACAGCTCTGAGTGTTTCATGTCTGGGATATATTCCCAGTTAGTTTAATCCTCAGGTCCAAGGGCTGACTGGATGGTTTCCTGCTTTAGTGTCTGCTGCACTTGGATGCCTTGCTGGCTGCAGGTGATTTCTGGCTGGCTTTCTCCACAGGCCAGCAGTTTTCAGTGGAGCAGTGTATTAGAATCATAGAATGGTTTAGGTTGGAAGGGACCTCAAGGATCATCCAGCTCCAACCCCCTGCCATAGGCAGGGACACCTCCCACTAGAGCAGGCTGCTCAAGGCCTCATCCAGCCTGGCTTTAAACACCTCCAGGGAGGAAGCATCCACAACCTCCCTGGGCAACCTGTGCCAGTGTCTCACCACCCTCACTGTAAAGAACTTCCTCCTAACATCCAGTCTAAATCTCCCCTCTTCCAGCTTAAACCCATTCCCCCTCGTCCTGACATTACCAGACCTTGTCAATAGTCCCTCCCCAGCCTTCCTGTAGGCTCCCTTCAGATACTGCAAAGCCACTCTAAGGTCTCCTCGAAGCCTTCTCTTCTCCAGGCTGCAGAGCCCCAACTCTCTCAGCCTGTCCTCATAGCAGAGCTGCTGCAGCCCTCTGAGCATCTTCGTGGCTCTCCTCTGGACTGGCTCCAGCAGTTCCATATCCTTCTTGTGCTGGGGGCTCCAGAACTGCACACAGTACTGCAGGTGGGGTCTGAGGAGAGCAGAGTAAAGGGGCAGAATCCCCTCCCTTGCCCTGCTGCCCACACTGCTCTTGCTGCAGCCCAGCACAGGGTTGCTGTCTGGGCTGCATGTGCACACTGCAGGCTCATGTTGAGCTTTTCATCAACCCAGACCCCCAGGTCCTTCTCCTCAGGGCTGCTCTCAGCCATTCATCACCCAGCCTGGAGCTGTGCCTGGGATTGCACCGACCCAGGTGCAGGACCTTACACTTGGCCTTGTTAAACGTCATGAGGTTGGCCTGGGCCCACCTCTGCAGCTTGTCCAGGTCCCTCTGGATGGCATCCCTGCCCTCCAGCAAGTCAACTGTACCACACAGTATTGCCTGAGTGTGGTTTGCCTTTCCATGGGGATCACCTGCTTTACTCTCTGAAAATTGCTAGCCTGTGCTGAATCTGAACAGCCCCCACCCAGAGATCTCCATTCCCACCTCCTGAACAGCCTCTCTTTGCAAAGCTCTGCTCTGATGTTTCTGGATCAATGGTTCCCATCTGGTTTAGGTAGTGGGGTTAGGGTAGAATGGGTTTAGGTTGGAAGGGAGCTCAAAGCTCAGCCAGTTCCAACCCCCAGCCATAGGCAGGGACACCTCCCACTAGAACAGGTTGCTGAAGGGCTCATCCAGCCTGGCCTTGAACACCTCCAGGGAGGTTGTGGAGCACAGAAGCACCCAACGTGATCTTTGTTCACGTTGGGTGCTTCTGTGCTCCACAACCTCCCTGGGCAACCTGTGCCAGGGGTTCACCACCCTCAACCTGTGCCAGTATCTCACCACCCTCACTGCAAACAACTTCTGCCTAACATCCACTTTCAATCTCCCCTCTGCCACTTCAAACCCATCCCTCCTCATCCTGACATTACAAGACCTTGTCAATAGTCCCTCCCCAGCCTTCCTGTAGCCCCCTTCAGCTACTGGAAGGTCACTCCAAGGTCTCCTCAAAGCCTTCTCTTCTCCAGGCTGCAGACCCCCAACTCTTGTAGCCTGTCCTCATAGCAGAGCTGCTGCAGCCCTCTCAGCATCTTGGTGTAGTGCCATGGTCTGGTTGATTGGCCAGGGCTGGGTGCTAGGTTGGACTGGCTGAGCTTGGAGGTCTCTTCCAACCTGCTTGATTCTATGATTCTATGATTTGTGGCCTCCTCTGGACTGGTTCCAACAGTTCCACCTCCTTCTTGTGTTGGGGGCTCCAGAGCTGCACACAGACCTCTGGCCAAAAGACACTTTCTACTCTCCCAATCTGTTGTCTTTTTGTCCTCATTAATGCTATTTCCATGCTTGACAGTTGTGATTTGAATAATTTGAACTGATTAGTGTTTACACAGCAACATTAGGAGGGGATGAAACCACACCACAGCCAACAGCTAACTCGAGGCTCTGAAGAGCTGTTTTGTTTGGCTTCCTAAAGGAAGAGGCTTACACAACCATGCAGATCTGTGCCTCTGCTTCTCTGCAAGGTCAATCACCTTCAAATACAGCACAAATTGCAGCCATGTCTGATCTTGGGGTGCAGAGCTTGAAGATATTTGGTTCCTGCAGGCTTTTAGCTGTGCTGGCTGGAGGAGAGGAGATGGTGACATTGCAGAAAGGTTCTTCAGAGTGTTTTATATCCATAGAATTATAGGATCAATCAGGTTGGAAGAGACCTCCAAGCTCAGCCAGTCCAACCTAGCACCCAGCCCTAGAAAATCAGCCAGACCATGGCACTAAGTGCCCCATCCAGTCTCCTTTTAAACACCTAAGCTCATCCAGTCCAACCTAGAACCCAGACCTGTCCAATCAACTAGATCATAGAATCATAGAATCAAGCAGGTTGGAAGAGACCTCCAAGCTCATGCAGCCCAACCTAGCACCCAGCCCTGGCCAATCAACCAGACCATGGCACTAAGTGCCCCAGCCAGGCTTGGCTTCAACACCTCCAGGGATGGTGACTCCACCACCTCCCTGGGCAGCCCATTCCAATGCCAATCACTCTCTCTGCCAACAACTTCCTCCTAACATCCAGCCTAGACTTCCTCAGCACAACTTGAGACTGTGTCCCCCTGTTCGGTCGCTGGTAGCCCTACCCCACCAGGCTACAACCTCCCTTCAGGTAGTTCAAGATACCTGAAAAAAAAACAAAACCAACTTCATTTCTGTCTGCATTTCACAATGTTCCTGCCACAACCTAGCAAAGTACGTCCCAAAGTGCAACANAAGAATTAAAGAATCACAGAATTACAGAATCACAGTATCACAGAAACACAGGACCAGAGAATCACAGAATCAGAGAATCAAGGAATCAGAGAATCACAGAATTGCAGGATCACAGAATCAGAGAATCAAAGAATTAAAGAATCACAGAATTACAGAATCACAGTATCACAGAAACACAGGACCAGAGAATCACAGAATTAAAGAATCTGAGAATTACAGGATCAGAGAATCACAGAATCAAAGAATCACAGAATCAAAGAATCACAGAATCAAAGAATCACAGGATCAGAGATTCACAGGATCAGAGAATCAAAGAATCACAGAATCAAAGACTCATAGAATCAAAGAATCAGAGAATCACAGAATTAAAGAATCTGAGAATCACAGGATCAGAGAATCACAGAATCAAAGAATCACAGAATCAAAGAATCACAGAATCAAAGAATCACAGGATCAGAGATTCACAGGATCAGAGAATCAAAGAATCACAGAATCAAAGACTCATAGAATCAAAGAATCACAGAATTGCAGGATCAGAGAATCTGAGAATCACAGAATCAGAGAACCACAGAGCCACAGAATCACAGAAAGGTCTGGCCTGGAAGGGACTGCCAAAGGTTATCTAGTCCAGCCCCCCCCACAGTCAGCAGGAACATCCTGAACTAGGCATGGATGCTTACAAGGATTTCAAATCAACTACTGTCATTGTTCAGGAGATGCTCTGACCTCCAGCAGTGAGCTGAGAGTAAAACCTTGGAAGAACTAACCCAACCTTCCCCTATTTACTTGTGTGTTTGACACTGTGTGCGTGGGCACCTTTGTTTCCAAGTCCAGGAACTTCTAAAGGAACACAGGCCTGGATTTCCTTGCTGGTTGCTTTTTGTTTCTTTCCCCCCTGAAAAGGCTGAATTGCACTCCTCTAATTTAGGAAGCCCTGAGTGTTGGCAGTGAGCAGACACAGCCCAGGTGCTTCCTCAGGGTCTCGCTGGATGGTTGAGAAGAGCCTGGCTCTGCCTGCCTGTCCATGTGCTCTCCAAATGCAGAAAGAGATGAACATTTCTGCCTTTATTTTTCCTGCCAGTACATGATCCTGCCAAGGAAATGCAAACACATGCCCTGCTGGCTGCAAGAATTAATAACCAGTTTACTGAGACAAATGCCTACAGCCTCGCTGGCTGCACGGCTCAGCAAACACCGGCGCTCAGGCGCTCCCAGCTCTTCTCTGCCTCTGACACAGATGAGATGGAGAGCTGCTCCCAGGCAGAAATTAACTCTCCTTGAGTCCCCAGGTTATTCTGTTTTCCAAGGTCTCTGTCCTTGCAGGACTTCTGGGCACTGTGATGCATAGAAACATAGAATCATGAAGGTTGGAAAAGATCTTTATGGTCATCGAGTCACAGAATCATAGAATCAACCAGGCTGGAAGGGACCTCCAAGCTCATCCAGTCCAACCTAGCAGCCAGCCCTGGCCAATCAACCAGACCATAGAATCATAGAACCATAGAATCATAGAACCATAGAATCATAGAATCAGCCAGGTTGGAAGAGGCCTCCAAGCTCATCCAGCCCAACCTAGCACCCAGCCCTGGCCAATCAGCTAGACCATGGCACTACGCCAAGATGCTGAGAGGGCTGCAGCAGCTCTGCTCTGAGGACTGGCTACAAAAGTTGGGGTTCTACAGCCTGGAGAAGAGAAGGCTTTGAGGAGACCTTGGAGTGGCCTTCCAGTTTCTGAAGGGGGCTACAGGAGGGCTGGGGAGGGACTATTGACAAGGTCTTGTAATGTCAGGATGAGGAGGGATGGGTTTGAAGTGGCAGAGGGGAGATTGAAAGTGGATGTTAGGCAGAAGTTGTTTGCAGTGAGGGTGGTGAGACACTGGCACAGTCCAGCCTATCACCCAGCCATATCCAATCATAGAATCAGCCAGGTTGGAAGAGACCTCCACGCTCAGCCAGCCCAACCTAGCACCCAGCCCTGGCCAATCAACCAGACCATGGCACTAAGTGCCCCAGCCAGGCTTGGCTTCAACACCTCCAGGCACAGCGACTCCACCACCTCCCTGGGCAGCCCATTCCAATGCCAATCACTCTCTCTGACAACAACTTCCTCCTAACATCCAGCCTAGACCTCCCCTGGCACAGCTTGAGACTGTGTCCCCTTCTTCTGTTGCTGCTTGCCTGGCAGCAGAGCCCAACCCCAGCTGGCTACAGCCTTCCTTCAGGGAGCTGCAGACAGCAATGAGGTCAATAGGATCTCCCCTTAGCCTTCTCTGCTCCAGCCTAAACAATCCCAGCACCCTCAGCCATGCCCTCCAAACCCCTCACCAGCCTCATTGCTCTTCCCTGGACACCTTCCAGGACCTCAATGCCTCTCCTGTGCTGTGACACCCACAACTGATCAGCACTTAAGCTGTAGCCTCACCAGGACCAAGTACAGGGGCACAATCACTTCCCTGTGTCTCTGCTTTCCCCCATCCCCTGCTCTGCTTCCCTGGCAGACTGTGAGGTCCCTGGGGATGTGCTTACACTGCTGTTTGGGTGGAAGGCATTGGTCTCATGGGGATATGTGGGGATATGTGAGGATCTGAGTGGTACAAACAGGAGTAGACATAGGAGATACCTCCAAGGTCATAGCATGGCCCTTGGTCCACTGACCAAAGAGATGCTTTTGAGGGACAGTTCATGAATCCAGCACCTCCCTGTGGGCCAGTCCTTGAGTGTTTGCTTAGCATGCTCATTCCTGGTGTTAGACATTTCCTGATGGGGACTGGACTAGACCTTTAAAGGTCTCTTCCAATCTAATCCATTCTATGATCCAATGGTTTCATCACTTGCTAGCTAGGACCAGGTGAAGGACGAGTTTGCAGTTATCATATTCACTCCCTTCACTGTCTCTTGATAACAGCCAGAGATGTCTCAGGACAGAAGACAAGCCACAAGTGTGGCTGTAGTTAGTCTCAAACATGTTATCTGCTGGACAAATACACTGATGGGAAAGCACTTGAGAAGCATTTGTGGGAATGTGACAGCTCTGAAGGTCACTGCTCAGTCAAAACCAGCAGAGATCAGGAGGCTCCAGATTTGTTTAGAGGGAAGAGGGAGCAGATGACAGAGGGATGCACATTTGACATCATACATAAGCACTGGAACACAAACCCTGTGAGGAGAGGCTGAGGGAGCTGGGGGTGTGCAGCCTGCAGAAGAGGAGGCTCAGGGCAGACCTCATTGCTGTCTGCAGCTCCCTGAAGGGAGGCTGTAGCCAGGTGGGGTTGGGCTCTTCTGCCAGGCAAGCAGCAACAGAACAAGGGGACAGAGTCTCAAGCTGTGCCAGGACAGGTCTAGGCTGGATGTTAGGAGGAAGTTGTTGTCAGAGAGAGTGATTGGCATTGGAATGGGCTGCCCAGGGAGGTGCTGGAGTCGCTGTGCCTGGAGGTGTTGAAGCCAAGCCTGGCTGGGGCACTTAGTGCCATGGTCTGGTTGATTGGCCAGGACTGGGTGCTAGGTTGGGCTGGCTGAGCTTGGAGGTCTCTTCCAACCTGCTTGGTTCTATGATTCTGTGATTCACTGCAAGAAACAACAGAAGAATCACTGCAAAGGCAACTTGTGCCTCAACAATCACAACTGATGCCAAGAGAAGGAAGATCAGGACAAAAAGGGAAATTTGGCAGGGTGTAATTAATCAAATCTACCAAATAAATCACAGCTCCACCTCAGAAGGAGATGGAGAATCAGAGAGTCAGAAGATGAGGCTGAGCAACTCTCTGTCCTCACACCCAGCATGCAATTCCACCCTGAGCAATTTCTGGAGCAGTGAAAGGTCAGTAATTGATTTGGAGACCTGAATTTCTGACTACATCACCATGCAGATGTGCTTCCTGGCACTGCAGCTCCCACTGCAGCAAATGAGCTTGCAATACAGATAGAAAGAGGAAGGGGAAGAAGCAAACTCCTCACTTGACAAGCATGCAGTGAGGAGACAAAAAGCCCTTCCATGACTAATGAACCTGGTTTTGTCTGAAGCAGTCATGCCCTCCCTCCCTGCCTTTGCTTCCCAGAGCAAAACCTCTGGTTGAGGTTGCTTTCCTGGGGTAAAATGAGGCTGTGGAGCCCTTGGCACACAAAAGACATGGGCCTGTTACAGTCTCACAGTCTCACAGTATCACCAAGGTTGGAAGAGACCTCACAGATCACCAAGTCCAACCCTTCACCACAGAGCTCAAGGCTAGACCATGGCACCAAGTGCCACGTCCAATCCTGCCTTGAACAGCTCCAGGGACGGCGACTCCACCACCTCCCTGGGCAGCCCATTCCAGTGTCCAATGACTCTCTCAGTGCAGAACTTTCTCCTCACCTCCAGCCTAAACTTCCCCTGGCACAGCCTGAGGCTGTGTCCTCTTGTTCTGGTGCTGGCTGCCTGAGAGAAGAGAGCAACTTCCTCCTGGCCACAACCACCCCTCAGGTAGCTGTAGACAGCAATAAGGTCTGCCCTGAGCCTCCTCTTCTCCAGGCTAACCAATCCCAGCTCCCTCAGCCTCTCCTCGTAGGGCTGTGCTCGAGGCCTCTCCCCAGCCTCGTTGCCTTTC
>WAAF01013313.1:0-10383 GCA_013400475.1 Tricholaema leucomelas
TTCTGATTCTTCCCAGGCTTCACAGGGTACTGGGAAAAGGAGGCAGTCAATCTCTGTCCTGGTCCTGGCTCTCTGGAGCCACTTGCAATGTGCAATCTTAGCACGATTTCACACTGGCTATGCAGGCTGATCATGTGGAGGCATTTAGAGTCTGTTCCTGGTAAACTCGAAGCAGGCAGTTTCCAGGCAGTGCAGGATACAATAAGGCAGTGAGCAATGGCAGCAGGCAAGCAAGGGCGACTACAACGGCAGAGCACATTGTGTTACCTGCTCATCTCTTTTATCAATACATCCCGAGACTAATGGGACTTTGGACACAGAATAGCCAATAAGAATGGCAGTTAGCCAAGCCTGACCATATTAGGTGAAGCCAGGGCTTTTGTTTTCATTTCCCATGGTTGCTTCCCCCAGCACAGGAGGAAGGAGAGCAGAAAACCATGTCTGGGCAAGCCAGGACACGTATCAGCCTATTTTGGCCTATTTAGGCCTACCACGACATCTGGTTAGCCAAGGTTAGAAGAGATTAAAGACAGAAGCAGAGATGCAGCACCCAAAGCAAAGAGAGAATTGTTTATACTTTGGCTCTTTATCCCTTTTAGCAAACCAGTAATGAAATAGGCTTTGTCATTATTTTCTTTTCACAAGCATTGATCTAATTAATCTCATTAGAACATTCCAATCACCCTTCAACCACTACATCTAACTATCACACAACTGATGGCACACGGAGCAAATGGATCACACTGATAATGCAAGGGGCTCGAACAGGGAGCCCCAGTTGCCCAGGAGGCCGGAAGGCAGAGAATTTGGGATGTCACCAGAAGAGACGGAGGAGACACGTGCAGAAGAGGCTCCAGCATACAATAAATTGCCAGACAATGGAAATCAATCTGCCTTGTTCACAGGCTGATCGTGCTGCATTGAGGGAAAGCACTGAAAGTGGAAAGCTGCTGTGGGGAGTCTCATGCAGCAAGGAAGGTTGCAGAGGCTGCTGAGAGAGAGGGTGAATCAAGTCAGTTTGCAGAGGTGAAAGCCATCCAACTGTCTTTGGATATTGTTGAATGGGAAAAACAGCCAGTGCCCTATCTCTGCACAGACTCTTGTATGTCGGCAAATGCTTTGTGGGGATGGCTGCATCAGTGGAAGAGAAACAACTGGCAGTGCAGCAACACATTTGAAATTCACAGAGGGCGTCCGTACAGTGAGACGTTGTAGATCTGGGTGATAGGGGGACAGGTGGAGTAGGGACTTTGGGGCATCCTCAAGGCTACTTCCACTTTCCCTATTCCTGCCATCCTTCAGCAACACCATGCTCTGATCTTCCTAGCCCAGCACGGCTCCACCCGATGCCAGAGGACCAGCCATCTCCGAATGTTTCTGGGACNGTCCCTCTGAGCCAGTTCCTGAGTCCATACAGCAGCTTTGAGAGGAGGAAAGTATGATCAAGGAAGAGAGAAGAAGCGTGAGTGGAAGACAGGAAAGGTGAACATTGGACATGTTTTCAGAGAATCCAGGCTGTCACCTTTCACACTGTCTGCCTGACAGGCCAGAGCTGACCAGCTGCTCCTAAGAAAACGATGCAACGTGCCGTAGTCAGTCCAACATCGTGTTCTGAATGCTTTGGAGTCTTTGTGGGATCCATCAGTGCAGAGCTGGCTGCCTCTTGTCCTCCCATACACCCAAGTTGGACAGGAAGGGACCAGAAGACTCTCATTTCAGATTACACAATAGAGGAAAAGCAAATGCAGAAAGATGAAGACTTTTGCCTCCCCTGGCTCCTGCACAGAGTCTAGCTGCAGGCTTACTCCACAGGATAGCTGGTTCCGTGTAAAATGTGGAGGCAAGAATGAATGCTGGCACAGCAAGACATGCTCAGATGCAGCTTCTGGGCCATAAGCAAGCTTCCTACAGCCCTTCCGCCATAGCCCTGTCTTTCTGAGAAAGTGTGGGACAAACAACAATGGAGTCTAGGAAGAAATAAACAAGAACAGACTGGGCAGGAATAGAACAGACAGAGTTGGCCACGCTGGCATGATGTGGATCACACAAGTACGGGATGACACCTGTGTGCTCATGCCTGCTTGCATGGAACCATGCAACAACCACCTGTGTGCTCACAGAAAACCAGGAAAGTAACAGCAGTGGTGGACTCTGCTGAGGTGATGCTGGAGACCACACTAGCAGAACAGGACTTGAGTACCACAGGCAAAAAGCAGGCCTCAGAACTACTCCTGGGGTTCCCCAATGACCTGCAGAGAGTGCACAGAGAGAGGAGGATGCAAACAAGCCCAATGAAACTGCCCTGAGAACACTGTTAGTGCTGCAGTTGGGTCAAAGCCTCCCAGTAGAAGCCTGCCTCTGTGAACCATGAATGACTATCAGAGAGAGATTAGGGGACCAAGAGACAAGGTTTTGGTGTCCTCCCACATGGTCTTCCTTGGGGACCTGAAGGAGAAACAAGATAGTAATGTATGTTTCCCAATAATGTGGCCGTAAAGGATCCCACAGGAACTGACCTGGATGCACATCACCTGCATGCATGGGATGCCACCAGCACTTGAACTGAGTCTTCTGCCTGCACTAACAAGTCCACCCTGGAAACCCTTGAGGCTCTCATCCTGGCATTTACAGAAGACTTCCAATGGGAGAGGACATGGCAGAAGACAGGAAATGAAGCAGCAACAGAACAGGAAAGCAGGACACAGCCTGTCCCCTCAGCTGGGATGGTTTGCATTTGTCATGAGCTGCTCAGAGAATTCTTCCTTCCACAAAGCTGCCTCTGGGCCTGAGGCACTGCAGCACTGCTATAAAAGGCAGCCCAGCTCTTGGCTCTCTCAACCACTTCTCTCACCTCCTTCTGCTTGGGAACTAGGTGAGTCTGAAGCCTCTGCTACCTCCTTCTTCAGCATCAGGTCTCTCCTCAATGTATGTCTCAGCTGACAGGGGTTGTCTTAGTGAAGGTCTGGGAGATGCTTGTCTTGGGAGAAGGAAAGGCAGAGAAGGCCTTCAGCAGAGAGAGGCTGGGACTTAGCTCAGGCACCTCACATGCACTGAGGTGGACAACACATGCTCACACAGGAGGATCCTTGGCTCCACCTCAGTTGGGTGCACAGATCATGTGCCCTATTTCACGTGCCCTATTTTCTTCTTTGTCCCACAGGTATCCTCTCCCACAGGTGAACCTCCAGCCCCAAGACATGTCCTGCTGCAAGCCCTGTGAGCCCTGCTGCCAGCCCTGTGGCCCAACCCCGCTGGCCAACAGCTGCAATGAGCCCTGTTGCAGACAGTGCCAGAGCTCCACTGTTGTCATTGAGCCCTCCCCCGTGGTGGTAACCCTGCCCGGACCCATCCTCAGCTCCTTCCCACAGAACACCGTTGTGGGCTCCTCCACCTCTGCTGCTGTTGGCAGCATCCTCAGCTGTGGTGGAGTGCCCATCAGCTCCGGGGGCTTTGACCTCTCCTGCATTACCAACCGCTACTGCTGCAGGCCCTGCTAGAGCTGCTGGCAAAATCTCTGCACAAGAATGTCCAAGACCTCAAAACATGGTGCTGAACAGAAGTCAGAGCTTCAGGCCATTGTTGCTTTCTTCCACTCTTCTGTCTCCTTTTACTGTCACTGTCACCCCACACCAGCCCAGTAGGGACCTCCCAAGGCCATTAGCCTGGCTCCACTCCTATTCAGGCCAGGCAGAAGGACACTCTGCAACATCTCCACCCCACTTTAGTGGGTGAAGTCCTTCATGCCCTGTATGAACCACCTCCTTTTCTCCTCTAGACTCATTAAAGTTGTGCTGCATCCAAACCTGGACCTCTGAGTCTTCCTTTCTTCTTTCGGGGATGAACTGGTTACTACTGCTGCCAAGGGATGCTCAGCTGAGTGGATGTCTCACCCTAGCTCAGCTCTTTTGGACAAATACCTTGGCAGCTCTCCCGCAGCATTCCCTCCTCTGCCCAAGCACATTTAATGAAATCTCCTCTCCTGATCTGACAGGTACCTTGGGCATTTGAAGCAGGCAATGAAGAAACCAACACACCCAGGTGCCAAGCCAGGGTCACTACCCTCCTCTTGTTCTCTACCATCTACGTCATGCCCAGCAGAGCGGATTATTCACACCAGGGGAGGTTCAGAAATTAGGAAATATTTCTTCCCAGGAAGAATTTTAAGGCATGGGAAAAGGCTGCCTAGGGAGATAGTGGAGTCAGCATCCCTGGAGACATTTAGATAACATGGATGCGGTTCTGAGAGATGTGGTTTTGTGGTAGCAGTTTAGCGGTAGTGTTGGGCTGTGAGCTCTAGGAGAGCAGTTGGACTTGATAATCTCAGTGGTCTCTTCCAACCTTCACAGTTCTACGATTCTATGATTCTGCTCCCCATTTGTTCAGTCCAGCATTTCAGCCAAGAGAAAGAGACTCTTCAATGTCCTTGAGAGAGAATCTGGGAGGTACACACCACAGAGCACTCTGTGGTTTTACCTATGTGACCACGGAGAGGAATTTCCATGAGGAAATGGAATGGAAAACCCACTCAAGTCCTAACTGCACGAGTACGTGGTCTGTGAGGGAAACAATCACAAAAGGGGATTCCTTCCGCAAGAACGGTGTTCCGGTATCCAGTGGGGAATTGTCCGAAGGGAGCAGAAGGGCTGAGCTTAGTTCTGATCCTCTTGAAGGGACTTTCAAGCAAAAAGGTTGGAAAAGCTCTCTAAAATCATCAATCCAACCAGCAAACAACCACCACCACGCTCACTCAATCACGTTGTGAAGTGTCATGTCTACAGGTTATCGAAGTCCTCCACGGATGGTGATTCCACCACCTCCCTCAGCAGCCTGTTCCAATGCTTGACCACTCTTTTGGTAATTTTTTTTTTTCCTAATATCCAGCCCAAACCTCCCCTGGCATAACTTGAGGTCATCTTCTCTTGTTCTCTTGCTTGTGAGAGGAGACCAACTCCCACCTCACTCCAGCCTCCTTTTGGGGAGTTGTAGAGAGCAATGACATTTCCCCTCAGCCTCAGTAGCTGTGGTGTGGCCTCACCAGTGCCCAGTACGGGGCAACAATCCCTGTCCTGCTCCTGCTGGCCCCACTATGACTGATCCAGGCCAGGATGCTGGTGGCCTTCTTGGCTACTTGGGCATGCACTGGCTCACCTTCAGCTGATGTCAACCAGCGCCACCAGGTCCTTTTCTGCCAGGTCGTTTCTACCCACACTGCCCCAAGCCTCTGTCTTTGCTTGGGGTTGTTGTGACCCAAGTGCAGGACCCAGTATTAGGCCTTGTTGACCCTCATACAATCAACCTCATCCCATCAATCCAACCTCTTCAGATCCCTTAGCAGAGCCTTCTTTCCCTCAAGCAGATCAACACTCCCACCCAGTTTGGTGTCATCTGCAAAGTTACTAAGGCTGCCCTCAATTCCCTTGTGCAGATCATTGCTAAAGATACTACAGAGAACTGGCCCCAAAACCGAGTCCTGAGGAGCACCACTAGTAACTAGTCCACCAACAGGATTTAACTCCATTCACCACATCTCTCTGGGGCATGGCCATCCAGACAGGTTTTTTCCCAGCAAAGATTTCTCCTTTCCAGGCTGTGAGCTGCCGGTTTCTCCAGGAGGGTGATGTGGCAAACAGTGTCAAAGGCCTTACTAAAGTTCAGGCAGACACATCCACAGCCTTTCCCACATCCACTAGGCAGGCCACCTGCTCATAGAAGGGGATCAGCTTGGACAATCAGGAATTCCCTTCATGAAATCATATGCTGTCTGGGCCTGATCCCCTGGTTGACCTGCATGTAGGCACACTCAGGATAAACAGCTCCATATTCCTCCCTGGTACCAAGGTCCGGCTGACAGGTCTGTAGTTCCCTTCATGCTCCCTCTACCCTTCTCATAGACGGGCATCACATTTGCAAGCTGTCAGTCATCCAGGATCTTAACCAGGACTGCTGATAGATGATGGAGATTGACTTGTAAAGTGCTGTGTCTTCAGAGGGCTGCAATTATCTGCTCTCATGCAGATCCTTTATGGCTTGTGGTAGCAGAGATCAGTGTTGTGTGTTTGGGGACCAGTCAGCATCCTGGGGCTGACTTCACCCAAGGTGAGTTTGGCTTCACAGGGACAGGGACCAATATGAACTTGGGAACACCTCAGCCCTACACATGTAGTCAGCTTAGGGCCCTGCCACATCATAGAATCATAGAATCAAGCAGGCTGGAAGAGACCTCCAAGATCATCCAGTCCAACCTATCACCCAGCCCTATCCAGTCAACTAGACCATGGCACTAAGTGCCTCATCCGGTCTTTTCTTGAACACCTCCAGGGACGGTGACTCCACCACCTCCCTGGGCAGCCCATTCCAATGGCAAATCACTCTCTCTGTGAAGATGGTGTGCTGAAGGGTTATAGGGCTGCAGAGAGAACCTGTCCCTGCTGACATTGGCCAGGTGTGCTAGATCTGGGTGATGAGGGAAGGGAGAGGTGGAGTAGGGATTTTGTGCCATCCTCAAGGCTTTTCACACTTCCACAATCCTGCCATCTTTCAGCAACATCATCTTCTGAGCTTCCTTGCCCAGCACAGCTCCAGCCAAAACCACAGGAACACAGAGCTTGTCCCCATGGCCTCCCACATGCCCATAGGTCCTCTCTTGAGGACAGTAGTGACCACAATTCATGTTCACATGATGTGCTCCAGGGTCAAGGGGGAGTTTCTAAGCAGGTAAAGCAAGGGAAGGACTGATGACCGTTGGCAGTGGAGTTGCTTTCCCTAACTTCAAGTGGCAGTGTGTGAAAGAGACCTCACTGAAGAGTGTCCAACCCTCTAATGCCTCTAGCAGTGAAAAAGGGCTCCTCTGTGCCTCCCATCCTATTTCCCCTGCTAAACGATGGCTTTGTCCCTCAGCAAATAGCATGCAGATGGAAAGACCACCTCAGGGACACAGGCAGGGTTGCAGCAATTTTTTTAATCTGTCTAAAGAGAGAAATTAGGTTCCTCAAAGTGGAGGTGCTCAGCAAGAGAAACAGAAAGAGCAGGCAAAGATCCGTTTCCACTTTCCTGAGGTAGAGCCCCCACAGGACATCCGTTGCCTGCCAGGAAAAAGGAGAAAGGCTTGAGGATCCCTCCAGGCTGGTCCACACAGCAGTGCAAGAGGAGCAAATTATGACCAAGGAAGAGACAAAATGTGTAAGTGGGAGACAGGAAAGGTGAACATTAGCCATGCTTTCAGAAAGACCAGACTGTTGCCTTCCAGCCTGTTCTGAGTGCCTGGGGGTCCTTGTCTGAGACCACTAAGAGCAGCTCTAGCAGGGCCGGCATGGCCTGCAAGAGTAGCGGTTGGTAATGCAGGAGAGGTCAAAGCCCCCAGAGTTGATGGGCACTCCATCACAGCTGAGGATGCTGCCAACAGCAGCAGAGGTGGAGGAGCCCACAACGGTGTTCTGTGGGAAGGAGCTGAGGATGGGTCCAGGCAGGGTCACCACCACGGGGGAGGGCTGAATGGCAACGGTGGAGTCCTGGCACCTCACACAGCAGGGCTCATTGCAGCTGTTGGCCAGCGGGGTTGGGCCACAGGGCCGGCAGGGCACACAGGGGTTGCAGGAGGACATGGCTTGTGGCTGGATGTGAACCTGGAACAGAGGACAGGACATCAGCATGTCTGAAGAGCAACCTGATTATGCTGCCACAAAGGACCCAAGGCCCTCAGTGTCTGAGAATCACAGAATCAGAGAACGTGAGGGGACTGTAGAGAACGTAAGGGACCTCCAGAGATCACTGAGCCTAATGCCCTTGAGAAGATGGAGAATCTGCCAGGAGCACCACTATCTTCACTGCATCAGGCAGTCAGAGCCTCACAAAGAGCAGCCTGACCTCAGCAGCCTGATCCATGCAACCTCTCTCCTAGTGCACAAACTGGAAATCACCACAGTCATGCGCCTGCCTCTACCTAAGCACACCTCATCCTTGCTCTCCTCCCTCATCACAAGGCACTCCAAGCCTCAAAATAGGAGAAAGGCAGCAGCAGGTAAAATACCAACAGAGTGGAGATCACAAATTGGAAGAGAAGCACAAAGAACTTCAGACTCACCTGGTTCCCAAGCAGAAGGAGGCAGGAGAAGTGGATGGGAGAGCAGGACCTGGGCTGCCTTTTATACCTGCCCTTTGTTGCCGCAGGACCAGAGGCACCTTGGCAGAGGTAACAATTTCTGGACAAGCTCATCTTGAATGCAAACCACCACAGCTAAGGACATGGCTGTGCTTTCATTTCCTGCACTGCTGCCTTTTCATTTCCAGGTTTGTCTCAGGACCACACCTCAGCACAGGCTGCTTCTCAGCGCTGGAAGGAGAGGACCCAGCACTTCCAGGGCAGGAATGCAGCAGCGCAAGCAGAAGAGTCACGAGCGGTTCCTCTGAGGTCAGCTGCACTCTCTGAAGCTACAGGAAATGGGAAGACAAGATCCTGACATTAACCCAATTTTGAAAGCACTCCCTCTGCAGAAAAAAGGCACCCAGGTTGTGCTGGTGAGACTCAGTGGGCAGCTGTTACTGATGCTGAGTGTGATGAACACCCTACAGCCTCATGCCACAACCTCAGAGTCAGCAGCTTGCAGAGAGCCTTGCTTGTTCTAGCTCTAGCCATAGGACGAGTGCTGCCTGGTTGAGGTTGTGCTGTTGGTGTTGTCTCTAAACTGGGGTTCTTCAGCCCGGGTATCAGACACGGATCAACTCCCTGAGTGGAGAGATTTGTCTTTGTTTCTGGTGTGCAGGGCCAGGTGCCAGATGTCTAACCACAGCCAGCTCAGCTTCCCAGAGATACATTGGGCTTTCTACAGAAAGTACTAACAAGGAAGAAGCTAAAGGAAGTGATTGGTCAGCTGTGCTTGCGCAAGAGAAGTTTCTTTGTGTGTGTGCTAATGATTGCCCAGCTCATTACATAAAATCTCCTCTCAGAGGTGAATTCTTCATTAGCATGCTTAATAGATTTCAGAGAATTATGTATCAATTTTAATACATGATGTATGTAATTATATTTACTGAATTCATCAGGACCTGTTTTGAAACACCTATATGTGAGCTGCTGGCTGCCAGCACTGGCCCATAATTGCAGAGCAGCTCCTACAGCGATCTGCTGAGGGGTGAGGGTGCCCTGGGCAGAAGAGGAACCATGCGTCCAGTGCAGGGCAGTGCTTACCCAGCGGCTGCCTCAGGAAGGCAGCGAGGATGAGATAGCCGAGGCGCATGCTGAGACCGATGCTGCTGCATGTGTGGGAGAGACTCCACAGCCCACACGTCCCACCCAGAGCCCTGGGAGAGCAGAGCTGCTGGAAATGGCTCTGCAAGGGACGCAGTTAATGCAATGGGGAGGAGAAAATGCCTCTTCTCAGCACATAGGCAGTGGCCCTGCACTGCTCCTGCCTCCTCCAACAGCAACAGGTCTTGCTCTTGCAGCCAAAACCTCTAGATTGAGAGACCAGGAAGAATTTGGATTTGTGGTGGGGAAGGTCTCTTCTGGCCCAATGGAGTCCATGCCTTGTGCATGCCGTTGATGCTCCTTTTCAGAACACTCTCCCATTCCAGGCTCCACGGCAGAAGAGAAGCAAGTGCAGAAAGATTAAAACTTCTGCCTTTTTGAAGTGAGGGGCAAAGAGGGACATGCCAGCCCCTCTGACACAATCTCCTCTGCAGCACCTTGGGAGTATCTCCTTCCTTGATGCTTGTGTCTCCTCAAGCTCTTGATGGAGTTGGCCTCAACGGGCTCCCACACAGTCTCTAGCCCCTGGCTCCTGTCAGCACACTCCGAGTCTGTAACTCTCACAAACACAAGGATCAACATCATCAAATCCTGCTGACACCAACTGTCCTGCTCAGCCCATCAGGCAGTGCACATGTTCTCCCTCTGCTCAGAGACCTCTCAGGAATCAATAAATGAAGTTTCCTGCAACACTGACACACCCCACCTCACCAAAATTAAAATCCAACTTTTCTCTTTGACCATAATCCTTCTGTTCTCAGTGCCTTCAAAACAGAGCTGGGCAATGTTTATCCTCCACATACTTCTCTCCTCTAAGAAATGAACCAACCAAATTCTTTCAACTCTCTCTGTAGATTCACAGGATAGTCTGGAAAGGGCCTCAGAGGGTCACAATGTTTGTTGACATGTGTGTGCCACAGAAATGCTTGGGGCTCTCATTTCAGCATGTACAGGAGGTTTCTGATGGAACAAAGGTGGCAGAAGGCAGGAACTGAAAAGCCATCAGAGCAGGAAGCCGGGACACAGCCTGTCCCATCAGCTGGGGTGGTATGTATTTGTCATGAGCCACTCAGAGGATTCTTCCTTCCACAAAGGTGCCTCTGGGCCTGAGGCACTGCAGCAGTGCTATAAAAGGCAGC
>WAAF01013316.1:0-13000 GCA_013400475.1 Tricholaema leucomelas
CCCCTCATCAGCTTTGTCACCCTTCTCTGGCTCTTTAGTCTGGAGAAGAGAAGGCTGAAAGGGGATCTGATTGATATGTACAAATATCTGAGGGGTGAGTGTCAGGTGGATGGGGCCAATCTCTTTTGGGTGGTGCACAGCAATAAGACAAGGAGCAACAGCTACAAACTTGAACATAGAAGGTTTCACCTCAACATGAGAAGAAACTTCTTTACAGTGAGGGTGACATAGCACTGGAGCAGGCTGCCCAGAAAGGTTGTGGAGTCTCCTTCTCTGGAGACTTTCAAAACCCATCTGGATGCATTCCTGTGTGAACTAGGGGGTCCTGCTTTGGCAGGGAGGTTGGACTCAATGATTTCTGGAGGTCCCTTCCAACCTCTAAAGTTCTGTGATTCTGTGATTTCCTTTCTCCTCTCTGACCTCTGACAAGTCCTGTCATCTCATACTGTTCCACCTTGGGAACTGGGAACAAACCAGCAGCTCTGAAACCTAAGCCTCATCAGCTTTGCACACCTAACAGTGCAGAGCTGGAAAAACCTTCAGATCCAAGGAGCAAAGCCATGTGGCTTCAGTGGGTGAACTCAACTACAGCAATTTGTTGCACCTGGTCCATTGAGCACAGCACTCTAGAAACCTGTCCCCAGCTGCCTGTATGCAAAGCAAGCTCAGAGCAATGCTTTACAGCCTGTGAGTGCTTAAAAGATTTTTCGAAGTGTATTATCCTATTATTTTTTCTCTTTTGATTCCACTTCTGGATTTACATGTTAACACCAGGCAATAGAAGAACCGTGGGGTGGAATGAAAGCTGTTTTCTATAGTAAAGTCTTAACTGATTAGTACGCTTAGTTTATTTAGGGTTTCTTCCATAAAGCTTTTCTCACAGATTATCCTCTGCTATATTCCTCGTAGTGCAGGCCTGGAATAATGAGACTTTGCCAGGACTTGGGGGTGTCTTGTGTTCCATCTCTGAAAGGCTTATCCAGAACTACAGGAAAGATTTATAGGTTTGCCTCTCTTGGATGCCCTTTGCTTGCGATGCTGTGAAGAGAATTATCGCTGCTTCCATTTCCTAGCTTTACTCAGAAGTTTCCCTATAATTGCTTTTTCTTCTGTTTTAATCTTAAGAAACTGCTTTTATAAACTTGCAGCATTAAGAGGTTACTTTTTGACTCACAAATGGTGTTTTGCTTAAAAACAAGGGGTAGAAACATTCAACTGATCTGAAAACACAACCTGATGGAGACTTGGAGCTTATAGAGCAGTGAAGAAAAAAGAGAGAAGTGAGCTCTGTGATTCTTAAACCATTATCTGAAGTCTACTGTGAACTTTCTACACTTAAAAGTTTTAAGCCCTGCTCCCAGTACAGATGCACAATGTACTACCCAAGCAAATTGTATGTTTTCTCTCTTTTGCTTTGACTATCAAAGCAAGGTCTGTCTGCTCTGTATCATGTTATTCCTAAGTTAGGCATACTTACAGACACTTCTGCATGTAGTCTTGAATGCAGGTGTGACGAGAAGCTTATTCCATCATGGATATATATATATATATATATATATATAACTAATTAAATTGAAAAGCCTCACAATGGAGGTGGTTAAACACAAGAAGCAGAGAAGGACCATGACAAGTTATAGTATTTCCAGCATTGTTAGACAAGGCCCTGGACCAGCTCATTGTAATTTTGAACTTAAGCTTTAAGCTAGGTGACTTTTTGAGTTCCTTTCCTCCTTTAATTATTGTATACATTGCTGTAGGCCTGTTCAGCTGGGGAATGTTGGCTGATAAAATTCCAGGTGAATGAAAACATTGTCATGGCTTCACTCCTATGGTTACACATGTGGGATTGCCATCCTAAAATAAGGGTAGGATATTCTGATGTTATTGATCTGCTTCAGAAACTTTAGCAGTATTGTTCAACTTCCCTATGTGCAAGAAAAGAGGGAAAAAGGAATGTTGTATGTAGCAGGTACATCTGTTCTCAATAAGGTGTCACTGCAGGGGGTCTGATGCACATTTTTCCAGCTCTGCACTGTTAGGTGTGCAAAAGTTGTTTATTTCTGTAAGGCTTTTGGATCCCTAGGGTTATATATGATTTTAGTGTAACACCAGTATATTTTATCTTTCTGAATCATGTTAATAATCACCCATTTCATTACTCTTTCCAGTACAACACAAATCAGTAATGCTCAGCAAGAACTGAAGGTCTAATAAGTCATGATTTAGTTGGCAACAGTCCTTGTTTCCAAGAACAATTTCCTTCCTTGTTTCATTTCCCAGATCACATCCCTTACACAGGCCTTTTCTTTCAGTAGGGAGGGGCCACTCTCTTCTACCTACTTAGCTGTAAAATAACATACCCAGAGACTTTTTTCTTGTATATCCACTGCTGTGATCACTCTTAACATATATTTAAAGTTTGAATGATCATATCTTAATTTACACCACAAAAGCAGTTCATATGCATGGAATATGTTTGATAATCAATATTTCACTTTATAGCAACCAGATAGTTGGTATCATTTATCTTTTATCTACATGTGGTTTTGACTTTGATTTTAATACACAGTGGTTAAAAGGGAAGCTGGGAGGTCTGGAATGTGTAAAGTCTGAGTTCTGATCAGCAGAAGCCAAACCAAAGCCCTTTATCTCGATCTGAATTGCGACTTCTACAGTGTCACACTTTGAGTCTGAAAGAAAATTCTATCCAAATCTCTACAGAATCTGGAAAAGGAAATCACAGTTACGCACTAAAACCCCAAATCACTGTGGTCAGCTTTGAGTCCTACACTTTGTTCAAACTAATTTTTGTGTATATATAAGTACACAAACACACCCAGATGTCATTGAGTTCTGAATGCTTTGCTGGTAATGAGCCCTGCCTGTGCCCTGAGATAGCAGCCTTGTTTTCCTGCACAGCTCACAACTCCAGTACACTGCTACAAATAAAGTTCACTCCAAAGCAAACAGCAGAATGCTGATCACTCACTCTGAGCATGTGTCAATGACACGAGTGATTTCCATTGCAGTTCATGTCAGATGTAGAGCTCATGGAACAAAGTACAGATAGCAATGCGTTTCACAAACTTCCTACTTCGTATGCCAAGGGGTCTAGAGCATTTTAAGTTTCTGATCTGGAGACAGACTGAGCAACAGATTAACTTTCCTGTCTCTCTTCACTTTCAAAAATGACAGGAGCTTCAATATTTTTTTTTTTTTTTAACATCTCAGTTGTCTCTCAGTGAATTTTCCTGTGGACTGGGTGGGGGGATATCTGTGATCCAGGCAATGGATAGCAGGCCATAGCTCCAGGAGTCATGGCAAATCATAGAATCAGACAAGTTGGAAGTGACTTCCAAGATCATCCAGTCCAACCTATCACCCAGCCCTGACCAATCAACTAGACCGTGGCACTAAGTGCCTTATCCAGGCTCTTCTTCAAAAGCTTCAGGACGGTGACTGCACCACCTCCCTGGGTAGCCCATTCCAATGCCACTCACTCTCTCTGTCAACAACTTCCTCCTAACATCCAGCCTGTACCTGCCCTGGCACAACTTGAGACTGTGTCCCCTTGTTCTGTTGCTGGGGTTTAGATCCTAAAAAGGGGGACAAAAAAAGATGAACGTGGAAAAATCTGAGGGCTTTTATGAATATATCAGCTAAGCCCATGTTTGCAAGTGTAGCACCCCAAAATTAAGAAGAAAATAGTTCTTGTCTTTATTCAAGTGTCCATTGAAATGCCAGCAAAAATGCTTTCCTGCATTAACCGGGAGGAATGTATTGTTCTTTACCTTGGTATACTGAAAATAAAACACATTGTGATGTATTTCAACTCAAACATGAAGACAACCTTAATTTGGTAATATGTTGTCCATGTAGCACATATTAATAATCACCTAATAAACTCATGAACGTTAACATGATAATGCATTTCTTTTAGGTCACTGCAAAAGAGTCCTGTTTGCATGCAGGAATTCCATCCACAGACAATTGACAAATACTGACTGCAAAGCTGCTGTCTGTTTATCCTTGTTATCTCTGCACTGTTCAAAACATAAGACAGAGAATGAGATTTTAATCTGGCACCTGCACTCTAATGACAACCCTACATTCCGTTTTCAAAATCATTAAAGCTCTCAGAGAAGGAAGAAGGCAGCTTGAATTTCAAATCAAAGATGCAATTGGGAGAGACAGCAGTTAGGAAAACAGCCTCAGCTTGTGCTCATCAGAACACAAGTACACTTTACTCATCGAAGAAACATCCATATATTTTCTAGCAACAGAGATTTTCTTTGTGTGTACTTCCTTCTCAGCCTATCAAAACATGTTATGCAATAGAGCAAAGGTGAGATTAGTGGTGCTTCTGTACCATCTGAAGTTATCTGATTATGGATGTATGGGTGCATTGTTTCATAATTCCTTAGTGAAGGTTTGCCAGAGAAGTGACTTGGGGGGATAGCTCCAATGAGACTCCAGCACAGACTCCTGAAGTAATAAGAGACCTGTCAGTACCTTGTGCACAAAGTCAGTAAGACCACAGCAGAGCCCCAGGAAGACTGACAGAGATATTACATGCAGCAAAAACTGATGTAGTAATTCACTGGTCAGAGAAAGAGCCTAACTATTATCTGAAGGCTCAGGTTGTCCTCATTGCTGTCTAGAACTACCTGAAGGGAGGTTGTAGCCAGGTGGGGGTTGTCTCTCCTCCCAGGCAACCAGCAACAGAACAAGGGGACACAGTCTCAAGTTGTGCCAGGGGAGGTCTAAGTTGGATGTTAGGAGGAAGTTGTTGCCAGAGAGAGTGATTGGCATTGGAATGGGCTGCCCAGGGAGGTGGTGAAGTCGCCGTCCCTGGAGTTGTTGAAGAAAAGCCTGGCCGAGGCACTTAGTGCCATAGTCTAGTTGATTGGCTAGGGCTGGGTGCTAGGTTGAACTGGATGATCTTGGAAGTCTCTTCCAACCTGCTTGATTCTGTGATTCTATGAAGAGAAACAACAGAGGGGTCCTTTGGCTCACACAAATTGTACCAAAATAATTAAAGCTGGTGCAAAACTCCAATGCAGTTCATCTGCACAAAGTCCACTGAGATAGATTTATATTGCCTGAAAATCAGATGAAGGTGTTTAGGTTTTATGTGCAAGCTCACTGAATCAGATGTATTCCAAATTAAGAATCTCTTCACAGGATTCTGCCATTTAAAAACAGCTAGTCAATCCAATTGACATTTCTTCTAGATGTGGACTCAGACAGACTAGGTCCTGGGGTGTACACGTGCTGCAGATGGGTCTCAATGAGAATCAGAACATCACAGAATGGTCTGGGTTGGAAGGGACCTTTAAAGGTCATCTAGTCCATCTCCCCCTGCGGTAAGCAGGGACATCCTCAACAAGATCAGGTTGCCTAGAGCCCTGTCAAACCTCACTCTGAATATCTCCATGGATGGGGTCTATCAATACTTCATCTGGTGACCTCTCTGCTTTGTGCTGGGTAGCAGTACACTAGGAGGCTTAACCAGCCCCAAACCTATGTCTTAGGAGAAAGAAGATTTGTGTAATTTTCTCCATTCTTTATGCTTGCCAAGCTCCTAACTTTCTACTGCTCACCCCACCCCAGGCTGAGCATTAACAAATGAGTGGAGTACAAATGCTATCCACCAGGGAACACTTGGATTTAAGAAAGTGAGACTAACCAGATTTAGATACTTGAGGACAATTACATCTGCTAGAATAACAGTGCAGTGCAGCAAGGGCTGCGCCAGACAGCACTCCCTAGAAGGGATGATCTGCTGACTTAGCTTCTTTTACTGTTTGATTTGTCTTACTCAGGATGGTTTTATTGGTTGTATCTTGCTCACGCTGTCCATTTGCAGGGTGTCAGACTGATTTTGTCTCCTGGGCAACATAACTTCATTCTGAAAAAAAATAAGAGAGTCTCTTTAATAGCCCCTTGCTGACTACCATGCAGAAATGAAGTTGCATGCAGTATTATCCCTGTCCCTTCGAGGATACTGCATCTCCTGCTGTTCATTGACAAGCCCTACATCTACATCTTCTGTAGATTTTATGTGGGAACTCTGTTTATGTCACCTAAAGGCAGTTAGTTCCCATGAGTAGTCCTAGTGTGCCTTGTCACAGGCAGCAGGTGAAGGGAATTTCTAATACTGACTGCAGGTAGGGTGAAATCTGGTGTCTGGTTTCAAAAAGAAACACAGCAGTATGGAGCCCTAGGAAACCAGTCATGGGGATGAACTGCCAGATCTGCATCACTGGCATCCTTGATTTAAGGCAGAGGTAGAGCATAAGTTGTTTACGAGATTGTCTGTGAATGTTCTTCCTTGGGAAGAACTCAGCTTCATTATATTAGAAATGCAGAACTTGTGTTCTTCATGTTGCTGTGCAGCCCAGATCAGGATGGTTTACAAATGGCAATGTCTCCCAGGCATCCTTCAGAGACACAAAGCATGAAGATGGAGAGAAAAGGTAGGCCTGCAATGGTGAATTTGACTGTCAGGAATCACAGAATGCTTTGGGTTGGAAGTGGCCTTTAAAGGTTATCTAATTCAACAGTCCTGCAGTGAGCACGGACATCTTTCACAGAACCAGAGAAAAGCTTGGGTCAGAAGAGACCTCTGGAGATCACCTAGTTTAGCTCTCCCATAGTAAGAAGGGACATCCACAACTAGATTGGGTTGCTCAGAGGCCCAATCAACCTGATCTGCAATGTTTCCAAAGATGAGATTTCTGCTACTTCTCTGGGCAATCTGCAGCAGTGTTTCATCAGTCTCATAATTTTTTTTTGCTTGACCCTGTTTTAATTTAAAACCATCACCCCTTGTCCTCTTGCAACAGGCCCTGCTAAAGAAATTGTCTCAGTATTTCTTATCAGTCCATTTTTCATGTCCAAAAGGCTGCAATAAGGTCCCCCTGGAGTCTTCTCTTTTTATGCTGAACAATGCCAACTTTCTCAGCCTGTCCTCCTAGCAAAGGTGCTCCAGCCTTTTGATCATTTTTGTGACCCTCCTCTGGACTCACTACAACAGCTCTACATCTTCCTTGTGCTGAGGACTCCACATCTGGACACACAACTCCAGGTGAGGTTTCACCAGAGCAGAGTATGGGGGCAGAATCATTTCCCTTGACCTGCTGGCCATGCTGACTTGATGCAGCTAAGGGCGCTGTTGGCCTTTGGGCTGTGAGCACACATCGCCATCTCACCTCTACCTTTTCATTTGCCACTAACCCCAGATCCTTCTCTGCACGGCTGCTTTCAATCTCTTCATCCCCCAGCCATCCCCCACAGCAAGGATTGCCCCAGCCCATGAGCAGGACCTTGTTGAACCTCGTAAGATTCACAAAAGCCCACTTCTCAAGCTTATCTAAGTCTCTCTGGACAGCATCCTATCCCTCAGTCTTGTCAGTGTGGGATACTGTCACATCCCAGTGGAATCAAATGTCATTTCCTTGTCATCCTTCCTGTGTGTAAAAGAGGTTGTTAACATTTGCCCCTTTCTGAAATGCCCTAATCAGTACTCCATCTTTCATAGAGTACCTAACCTGGCACTAAACAGGAGTGATAAAGGGACAGAAAAGGTCACACAGCACAGCTGGAGATCCCGCCATGTTCTATTGACAGGAGTGGTTTTGGTGCTGCGGTCCCTCACTTGCCATGCGTGAGGAGAGGTCAAAGACAGTGGACAGATTCACCAGAGGATTGCTCTCTTTCCAAGATGGACTCCCATCTTCTTGTCAGAATCATACAGGATGGCATCAGATTAATGAGGGATCAGTGACCTGTCTGCAGAAGGACAGTGTCTGCATGCACAGAGGGCCCTTTGCTACCTGCTACGCTGCTAACAGCAGCTGTTGCCCAGATTATTGGTGGACCAGCACCTCAGCAGCCCTGCTGAACATGCAGTGTGTCCTCTGCAGCTTTTATTGGAAGGCCACTTGTATTCTTTCCTTCACACTGACCTCTCCTCAGCTGAACTGGAGAAGTATGGTAAATGGTGATGTGTAGGAAATGGGTCTCTTCAAGTCTCTAAATCACAGAAATACTCTTCCCTGTTCACAGATTGGTAAAAATAAACATATTGTCCTAGGAAAATATTTTCATTGGAGAGAGATGGTTCCTAGCCAAGTGAACATCCACCATCTGGCTTTGAAGGGGCTTCTGTGGGACATGAGTTTGTGTCAGAATGCAGCTCCGGGCCCATTGTCAACACATCCATTAACAACTCACTTGAAAGATGCTTGTGCTTCTGCTTAGCATCGCTTGATCCTTCCTTATTTCCTTTGTTTCTGTAAGTACCTTCCTCACTTGCTTGTTAAAAGGCCAGTAAAAACATTTTATGCTGAGCAGGGGGAAAGGGATTTGAAGAAATTCTAGACTTAAACTACGAAGCCCTCATGACCTTAATATAGTCATAAAGGGAAAGTTGTTGTAACTAAGAGGCTGCTTTTGCAGAAATCCTCCCTCTTAGAGAATCTTTCCTTTTGACAAAAGACCAACCACAGTCCATGGATTCCAGGCAATGCAAGGCAACACTACACACTTCCTGATACTCCTTTGATTCTCATCACTCCTGAAATCCAGGTGAAGTAGGGAATTTTGCTGACTTTGAACCACTTTTTTTTTTTTGCAGACTCCAAGGCAAGCAGTGCTGGAAAAGAACAGAAAAGGCCCAAGTGGTAGTGGAATGATTCGACTGCTTTTTCTATACCAGCAACCAACTTCATTGCAGCCCAGAAAACAATCCTTTTATTTTCAAGCAGGGGCCATATGGCAGCAATAATATTTCAGGAAGTTTGCAAGTTGCACCCATGACAACATGACTGTTGCAAGTAAATTGAAAGCTTGTTATCTGCTCTGCTGAATACTAGCTTCAGAGAGGGAGAAAACTCAGTCAACATGAAAAATCTCACTTGTGCTAGCAGTGAAAGCTGGGCAGGAGTTTTAAATGAAGAAAGTTGTCTTGCTATCAATGTGAGAAGAGAGAAAACAAATCCCTTTTTGAATACGCACCAGCAGCAGCAAAAACAGTTTCCCAAATCAAAATCAGTCTCTGCAGCAAACAAACAAGGATATCAGAGCAAGTGAGACAGAATATGAGCTTTCAGTTCATACGTGCTCATCTCAAGGTAGATAAGTCAGGGAACATAACTGATACATGGTTAGGCAGATTTTTATAGTCGCCTCCACCCTCCAGTCAATATATTCTGCTTCACTGTAGGTTGCCCTCAGTTCGTCCTTGCTGAGTACAGCAGGTGGATTACTATGCAAGCTCTACCACACAGAAGACTTAGCTCTGTCTTCTAGCATGGGGACACTCTGGAACCTACAATCCACTTTAATTTTATTCTGTATCTCAGTGCTGAATACCACAGGGTAAGTAGCACGGTGCTGAATGTCGTTCAGTTCAGGAAGCTTAGCTATTAATGGTGAATATCTTTTTTTACCTTTTTCTTTTTTCTTCCATCTTTCCCATGTGGAATGTTACACAATTGAACCAGGTCTTTTTTTTTTAAAAGAATCAATAGCTGAAGTTTTGTTACTGCCTCCTGTCTGTAAGAGAAACTTGTGACTCGTGGATTTTCTCATGGCACATCTGAAGAGGAGAGATTTTGACAGAAAAATTGCAGTAGTTATAAAACACTTTTGACTCTTATCATACCTACAGTAACCTTTGCCTCCAGGTTTACCAGATGTGTAACATGTTGAAGGGTGCTGACTTGTCACAGCTTTCCTCTTCTCATGGAAGGAGAAACCTGGGAAGGAACAGCAAAGAAATTATCTCACTTTATCAGTCTTCACGTTCTCATTCCTTCTCAGCCTTAGCTCAGTCTGTTTTCCAGATGCTTGCTTCCTTTCATTGATGTGCAGATTGTTTGATATTTGGTCCTAATGTCCCTACTTTCTCTGGATGTCGCTGCTTAGATTTCAAAGGGCACTGGGGACGTTTACTGCAATGCGTTTACTAAACCACCTTTACCCAGGGAGATGGTGGAGTCACCATCCCTGGAGGTGTTGAAGAAAAGACTGGATGAGGCACTTAGTGCCATGGTCTAGTTGACTGGATAGGGCTGGGTGCTAGGTTGGACTGGATCATCTTGGAAGTCTCTTCCAGCCTGCTTGATTCTATGATTCTGTGATTCTAAGTGTAGATTCTCTATACTATGTCAAGTACAGTACAGATAATTAAGAAGGGGGCACCGCAGAGGTTGTAACTGGACCTTGCCTCCTGAAACTGTGAACCACAATTAGGCTATGTCAGGTCCTACTGTAGCTTCACAGTCCTGGAACTCTCTTCTCCATGCAAAACATCCAAAGAGCAGAGCCATTTATGCTGTCATCTATGGTGGGAGTTTGGTCTTATGTCAACTCATCTCTGCAACACTGTAGCACAGGAAGAACTACACATTTGTTTCTGCTTTTGCTCTGCAGGATTTTCAGAGTAGAGCTGAATGAGATGACTGCATTATGTCATGAGAGATTTTCAGGGGTTAAAAGATGTCTATAACCTTCCAACAAATACCAGAGTTACACAGTGTACTAGTTTACTGCCATTTACACACTTTGATTTGCAACAGTGGGGATGATGATGCCATGAGCAAGTTAATAGCAGGTCTTTGCTACTATCCTAGCATTGTCTGAGATGAGCTGCATGCATCCATCCCTGTTCTGTACTTTGGAGAGCTGGTCCTCTCTCAGCTCATTGGGGTACAGAGCAGAGGATCCTTGCACACTAGGTGAAGTGAATGTATCCCACCTTTGTCTCAGTCCCAGAGCTTTATTATGTCTGAGTACATACATACAGAAAGTGAAGGAGTCAGGGATGAAACCCTGAGTGTATTCAGTTATTCAGTGGGGCACACAAAGATATATATTGAGGTCCCAAGATTTTTTTCTTAAACAGTTTTTGAGTCCCTCATCCCACAAAGGTTTCACTGTCTTGTTTTCCTTGGCAGGCTCAGGCAAAGACCAATTGGTGGCTTGAGAAGATGGGACCCTGAAGCAGGTAACCTCATGTCATCAGTGCTGTTAACATCCAGTGCAGATTTTGCACATACTAGCTCTTCTTCCTTACCTTAATATGTTGTATTTCAGCTTACCTCACCAGATGTGATTTTAACAACAACTCAAGACCATTTTGTGACTGGACCCAACCTTGCACTGTCAACCAGGGATTGTGGATAAGAACTAAGCATGACACTCCCACTGAAGGAACAGGTCCTGAGGGAGACTATCCTGATGGAGGTAAGTTCTCTGTTGTGGTGTGGTTGATGCTTTTGTTCTTCTTTCTTTGAAAACCAACAGATATTTGTGAAGCTTTATGAAATATGCAGTGTTTGGTTTATGTTGACTCACTTCCTTGGCTTCTTACCATATTGCTTACAAGTACATTGCCCTGCCTGATGCTGGATGTGTTTCTCAGTGCATGGAAATAGAAACCACTCAATTCAAGAGAGATGTTGAGGTACTGGAACATGTCCAGAGAAGGGTGACGAAGCTGGTGAAAGGTCTGAAACACAAATCCTATGAGGAGAGGCTGAGGGAGCTGGTGTTGTTTACCCTGCAGAAGAGGAGGCTCAGGGGGGACCTCATTGCTGACTACAAATACCTGAAGAGAGGTTGTAGCCAGGTGGGGGTTGGTTTCTTCTCCCAGACAACCAGCAACAGAAGAAGGGGACACAGTCTCAGGTTGTGCCAGGGGAGGTCTAGGCTGGATGTTAGGAGGAAGTTCTTGCCAGAGGGAGTGATTGGCATTGGAATGGGCTGCCCAGGGAGGTGGTGGAGTCACTGTCCCTGGAAGTGTTCAAGAAAAGACTGGCTGAGGCATTTAGTACCATGGTCTAGTTGACTGGATAGGGCTGGGTGCTAGGTTGGACTGGATGAGCTTGGAGGTCTCTTCCAACCTGTTTGGTTCTATGATTCTATAATTCTATGCCATGCTTAAGGCTTCACAGAGAATGCAGCAATGTGCTGCAGATCTTTATTCAGGAAGGGCCTTGTGGCCAAATTACACTGGTATCAGTTGATGGCAATGAAAGTCATGACTGCTGTACTGGCACTAGATAGTGCTTATGCTACCAGAGTGTTACAAGATCAACTTTGAAATTAAATCTTGTCCTCAACTGTGTGTGGTCAACTAACTGGGGTCTAACGTCGTCATGTCATCAAGGAAGTGCTTAGTATGGCTCCCTTTCCATTTGAACTGCTATCCTTGCACTAGCAGATCCATTTATGGGGGATCAGCCTGCAATCATCCTTCTTGCTGTGATTATCCCCAGACTGAAAGGTCAGCTGCTGTCAGGCTCATTACGCAGATTACAGTAGTATTAGTTGGGATTCTTGTTAAATAATTTTCTGTATTTTTAGCATTTTTATAATAACAATTCAAATTGCCTGTTGAAGTAAGATATTAAATGCTTTTTTAATTTGAATTCACACAAAAAAAGTTAATGTTTTGCTGTCTGAATTGACACAGACTTTAAATGTGACTTAACATTTTCCAGCCAAATAAAATGTGTGGCTGAACATCAGGGGCTATGTTTGGAGCTATAGTTTACCATTTAAAAATGCTCAGGCACTTCTTTATAATTCCTTGTCATAATTATGTGGGAGAGACTTGACTTTAACTGCACTAAAGAAATATAGTTTTCATCTTAGCCTGTGGGAAGCAAAAAACCTTCAGCCCCAGGAGATCAAAATGCTATGTCATATTGAACCAATTCAGCCTTAAAGCATTTCAAACCCTAAAAGAAAGAGTTTCTGAATTTTGAGACATTTCCTTCCCTTACATAATGTCAAAGCTATATATTTTGATGGAAATAGCTGCTTTGCTTTCTATACCTTCCATGTTGAGAAAAAAACCCAAATGCTGATGGCTTGGCATTTTCCTTGTGCTAGAGACTTGCTCATCTTGAGACCAAAGTCTTTGGAAAAAAAATATGTTGCACAAGAGAAAGCACAACATCATAGAATAGAATCATAGAATCAGTCA
>WAAF01013334.1:0-44077 GCA_013400475.1 Tricholaema leucomelas
GTAGGAGGCAGAAACCCCCTCCGCGACAGGTATTTGATATTTCACCTTTAGAAGATAATAGAAATTTCAACTATTCCTGGAAAGTATTCAGGGTTTATTAACTTTGATTTTTTTAGCATTCAAAAGGAAAAAATTACTTAGGTAAAGATAGAGTTTCACTCACATAAATGTATTTAGCCAAAAAAAAAAAGGATTTCTATCTCAGAATGGGACTAAAGAACTGCTATATTTTCCTGTTCCTGACTTAACAGGCCTTGCATTTTCAGGTTTTAAGGACATACCTAACCTTTAAATGGATATGAATGAAACTTCCAAAGTTCTGGTAATAAGACAGAGCTTCTGAAAGACTGTAATGGATTATGCAAAATTAATAATCTGTATTAATTTTGATATCCAGGCAATGATTTTAAATAACTATGAAAAAATTATTAACATTAAAACTCCCCAGAAAACTTATTCACAGGTTCAAAATCGCACAGGTTGGAAATTTATACATGCAGGGAACGGGCAAAACTAGAGCACTTATTTCTTAAAGTGGTAAATGCAAATATTATACTTGGAAGAGGCTTTTAATTATTTATTCACAAAATTATTATTACCTGACTTGTGGAGCTAGCCACAGACCCAGACAGTACCCAAACACTTTCAGGGAATTCTGTCTTGTCAGCCACTGAGACTTGATTCTTCCCAGGCTTCTGGGGAAAGGAGGCAGGCAATCTCTGACCATGTCTCCTGGTTCCTCTGGATGATCTGTGTATCTCCAGGATTTCTAGTCTTAGCAGGAGACTTTTCTTCCTTCCTCTTCACATGTAATTCCAAATATTGGCATGCTACCATCTCTGTAGATATAACCAGAAAATATTAATACAGAGCAAATTATCCATGCATCCTTCTGTCTCTTAAGGAAGTAATCAAAACAAATAGAATCGAGCAGGTTGGAAGGGACCTCCAAGATCATCCAGTCCAACCTAGCACCCAGCCCTGACCAATCGACTAGACCATGGCACTAAGTGCCTCAGTCAGTCTTTGCTTGAACACCTCCAGGGATGGCGACTCCACCACCTCCCTGGGCAGCCCATTCCAATGGCAAATCACTCTCTCTGGCAAGAACTTCCTCCTAACATCAAGGCTAGACCTCCCCTGACACAACTTGAGACTGTGTCCCCTTGTTCTCTTGCTGGTTGCCTGGGAGAAGAGACCAACCTCCACCTGGCTACAGTCTCCCTTCAGGTAGTAGTAGATAGCAATGTGATCACCCCTGAGCCTCCTCTTCTCCAGGCTGAACACCCCCAGGGGGGGGGGGGTCTCCTCAGAGGGCTGTGTTCCAGGCCTCTCATCAGCTTCATTGTCCTTCTGTGGACATATTCCAGTATCTCAACATCTTAAACATCATGTGCATGTGAACCTTCCTCAGAAGCTGATGATATTAATCTCTGCTAGAGAGAATAAATCTAGTAGTATGAATGTGTTGTAACTGATTCTAAAAAGATATTCTAAAGAAAAGAAGGAACAAAAAAAAATGGAGAACTTCCTGACTAAAAACCGAATGAAAGTCTACAGTTTTGAGCTTTATCCAACAAGCATTCTGATGCAAAAGTTCACTTGTGTAGAAATTTACACAGAGCATGCCTCAGCATGCAAGAACATGGACACTGTTATAGATTCTGCATCATAACAAAATGAGAATACTTGCAAACTATTAGCTTTAATTTCCTTTATAAGGAACATTTCCTCTAGAAAACAGATTCAGTTTTTCAGAGGACTACAACTACTTTGTGCAGCAGTCCTATAGAGTCCACATATATGCATCCCATGTGCATTGTAGATTCAATGAAAAAAAATCCATATTTTTCATTTTTCTTTCTACTGACACTGAAGAGGAAGAAAGGTAAGTTTTAAAAGAACTAGAAACCTATTACAAAAAAAAAAAAAAAAAAGCAAAAGAAATCAATGGTTTCCTCCATAAAAGGCATGTAGGCAAACAGAAAACTAAAATGCTTTGTGAGTGACTGTACATCAGATGGCACAAATCAATAGTTTCCGTAAAGAAGGTATCCTTAGGGATGGAAAGCTTCAAGGTATGAATAGAACAGTAGCTTCAGTGCTCGGCATCTGCAGAATTGATAGCAAAGTTTCTAATCCCTGCCCAAGAGTGAGTGAAAAAAATACACTGTTTCCAAAGTTTTAATGATCCGGGGTGAATATATTACACTATCTTTCCTGCTGAGCTGCTTGAGCCTTTTTTCACCTGAGGGATGTGTTAAAAAACCAATGAAATAATTCAGAAAACTGTGCAGCTTAAGCAGCAATATTGGAATTATTTTTATTCTTCCTTCTGAGTCCCCAACTAGCTGCTGAAATCTCAAATACCTCACATAGCAGCTTGATTTTTCAGTAGCAAAGAAAAAGATTTGATGTAGTTTTTGTAAATCTGCTTTATGCCCTAACCTCACCTGAAAAGCTCAATAGAAGTAAACAAACATAGGTTTTCATAGTGTATAGACTTAAGTGTTGACACTGAATGGTAGTATCCTGACTTTTCATCTTTATTTTCTATTTGTCTTTTCCCATGTTCCCAATTCCATGTAAAGGAAAACTACTTCTGCAGAGTTAGTAGTATAGCCCAGCTGACAACACCTTACTTTGTTGACAGGGAACTAAGGTGGAATAACTTGAGACACATATTCACAATCAAGTTACTTGTTTGTAATTTTCTTTCAGGTCAGTATCAACCCAGTATCCATACTGCATCTGTGTTTGCTTCTGGTGCCTCTTTTATAGTTAACTAACTACAAACAAAACAAATCCCAACAACATGACTTGCAGGGCATTTTTTGTACCAAAAGTTATTTCCCAAAATCAGTAAAAGGAAGTTCAACCTCATGTTCAACCTCTTTGCTTTCTACATTACCCACAACTTCTGAGAAATACATGAAGAATCCTGATTAAGAAACAAATGAACCTGCTCTACATGAACCTGCTTTAGTGGGGAGGTTGGAGTAGGTAATCTTTGGATGGTACTTCCAAACCTTGCCAATCTGTGATTCTTTACTTACAATAAGGAACTGTCCCAGTACATTAAATACATGCTTTATTTCTCAGATAATAGCACTGTGAGGACAGAAGAGAAGGAAGAAAGTAAAAGAAAAGGAAGAAGGGAAGAAAGGGATACAGACAGGCAGATGAAGAAAGAAAGACAACAAAGAAAGATGGAAAGGAAAACAGATGGAAGGAGCAATAAAGATGGAAGGAAATATGTATGGACAGAAGGACAGGCAGATGAGCAGAGAGGCAAGAAAGTAGGAAGGCAGGCAGGGATGAAATGACAGAGAGTTGTGTCACCAAGTTTTAGTAAGTTGTACTTCTACCAATTCTATATATCTATACTAGGTATATAGAAGCAATATTTGTTCAAACTGACATCATGCTACACCTCTGAGAGGCACCCTGAGGATGTGAGAATCCCAAGATGCTGCGGGTGCCAAACAGCACTGTTAAGAGCTCCAGAGTATTTTAAGTTTCAAATAGTTTTATTTTAGTGAGTCATTTTATGCTATCTATTTCACCGTGGTGCTGAGGAAAAAAAAAAACCCAACAACAGAACAACTACATTCACCATATTGCTTGTAAATATATGCTTGAAATTATAGACTAACAATATGATTTGAAAACCCAGAAAGAAGTCAGAGTTGTACCTCAAAGGTTAAATGAATCAGATTTGTCATGTATTTCACAGTTCCCTTTCTAGAATAGTTAATATAAACTTAGTTACTTGTTCTGGAAGGCTAACAAGCCTATTAGATGTCCTGACTTGCCCCACACTTCTGCTGAGAGGGGAAACAAGAGCAAGAGGAAAACAAAGGCTTAGGCCATTATGTCCCACTCAAAATGATAAACAGGTATCCACAGGTGTTTAGGTACTTGTTGGTGTCTTGCCCAAATAAGGGAGAGCAAGCCCTGGTTTCACCTAATAGGGTCAGTTTTGCAAATGCCATTTTGATTGGTGAATCTCTGTGGCCAAAGGAGCCATTGCACTCAGGCAAATAATAGAAATTGAGCTAAGTTGCAAATAGTTGAGCTGCTTCTGCTTGGTTGCCTTTGCATCGCCGCTCTACCTCAGTGCATGCTGCTTCTGCCTTGCTGATCCTGCCTTGCTTCTGCTGCCTTGCTTCCTCTGCCTCCAGAGCTGCCTCTGCCTCAGTGCTCTTGGACAACATGTTCTGCTCTGCTTCCTGCTTCAGACCAGCTAGGCTTGATATTTTGGGCTTGAACTATCTGGAAACTTAAGTGCCTCAAGTTTCCCAGGAGAAGGCATCTAAGTGCCTCATGACGTGGCAAGAAGTGCCACCAATATCATGCTCTCTGCACATCTGCAAGAGAGTCTGCCTGCAGCTAGGCAAACATCCATGCCAAGAGAAACCAGGATCAGGTCAGAGATCATGTGCCTCTTTTCCAGCATCCTGAGAAGATCCAGAAACCTCTCAATGGCCGAGCAGTTTCAACACTGTCACAAAGGAGCCAGGGACTATCTTGAAATTCCTACTCCACCACAGTGAGTAGAACAGACTTTCCCTAGGGCTCCAGGCTACCTTTTATTTGTAAGTGGGGCAAAGCCATTTTGTGGACAAACATTTTCCAATTTTTCTGATTCTCCTAAAGGAATGAATTGCATATAAGCATCCTTGTGAAGATTTTCCCAACTGAATTAGAACCAAAATTTAACTAATTTGTATATAGTTGTGGGTAGGGCTTTCCAGAAATAAAATTAACTACATATTTTATAATTCCTGTCTCATTAATTGCTACAACTAGATCACTACTTCACTTGAATTAGCATGCACAATAATTTCAAGTAGTTACTAGTTCTGGTCATGTCCAAAAATGTACAGAGAAGACCCAGATAAGCAAAGATTGATGTATAGCTTCTAATCATTCTGAGGGCTGTACTGGGTGCTTCTTTTATGCTGTGCTACTTTTCTAGGTGTTGTATGTAATAGGCAGACTGATCTAAAATAGACAAATATTACAATTTTCACATTTGTCAGTTCGAGGTATGGTTTTTCATCTGATGAGGAAATCAGACTACATTCAAACTGTGTTTTCTTATGTCATTCTGAGGTACCTATTTCTCTGTTTTCAAAATACATTTGGTAATGTTGCTAGCATTGTAATTGAGTAAATGACTGTAAGGCATGCTGAATGTTTGTCATATTTTTAGGGGAAGCCTTCAGATATTTTCCCTCTTGCTGGGCTGAATAGTAATTGGACTTTGCTAGATGAAGTTGATAATGATGGATCTTGTTGAAAATCCTTATGGCTGTTTATTTAATCTAATGTAAGTGACAAAACCCTTATTGTTATTTAAAATTTTCATATGGTATTGTCAGAAGAAATAGTGGTGTAATTAAAACAACGGTCAATCTCTAACTCGCAATGTAAGAGTTTGCTAAAATTTGCATAACATGTGAATTTTAAAAGCAGGTTTAACAACCAAAATGAATTTTCATAGTATAATTGTAGTACTTTTTCTCTGAGTTTTACTAGCACAATGCTGAAATTAGAATGGCAGTTTTGCCTTCTGTAATGTGAGTTTTGACTTCAAAACTTAAACATTTTCAGACACAAATTATGAAAGCCAGCCATTATTCTGAGGATGCTTTGAAACCCACAGATGGGAGGTAAAGCAACAAAAAAAAAAACCTCTCTAGGTTGAGATAAGCAATTTAATGAGACAGTATGATGCACAATTACCTTAGCCTATTTGCAGAAAAATGAAGCAAAAGCAGAAGCAGCAGCAGAAGTCAGTGATAAAACTATTACCTTCACACAGCAGCCAGCCCAGCAGAAAAGACCAATACCCCAAAACCAGAAACTGGAAATAGCAACCAGAATAGGAATCCTCACATGTTACAGGTCTGAACTTCAAGCCCCATGATGCTTTGTTCCAGCCAGTACTTTCATTTTGAAACTGACATAGCATAATCATGATACTGAATACACACCAGCAGGCTCAGTTCAACCCACAATAGAGGAATACAAAGAAGCCATCCAAGCAGTCAGGGATCAGGGTAGAAGACCTAAGGGCCAGATAGAATTAAAGCCATATTGGGATATCTTGCAGTAAAAGAGGTTCTGCCTCAATACAAGAGGGAACTTCTTTACTGTAAGGGTCACAGAGCACTGGAACCGGCTTCCCAGAGAGGTTATGAGGTCTCCTTCTCTGGAGACTTTCAAGGCCTGTCTGGATGTGTTCCTCTGTGATCTGTGTTAGATAGTATTGTCCTGCTCTGGCAGGGGGGTTGGACTTGATGATCTCCTTGGGTCCCTTCCAACCCCTAACATCCTGTGATCTTGGAGGTCTCTTCCAATCTGATTGATTCTATGATCAAGATCAAAAGGAAAAGGTTTTATGTCATCAAGAAAAGGAAGGACAGGACAAATGCAGGCTCTCTTCATAGGAAAACTGGAGACCTGTAAGAGAGCACTGCATTCAAGACCATCTAGTGAACCTGAAGACACACAAGTCCGTGGAACCTAACGAGTTCCATACATGGGAAATAGCAAAGCCATTTTCCATCATATTTGAAATGCCATGGCAGTCCGTTGAAGTTTGCACTGACTGGAAAAGGAGAAATACAGCTTCCATATTCAAAAAGGTAGATAAGGAAGACCAGGGGAACTATGTGTTAGTCAGTTTTGTCTCAGTGCATAAGGAAGACAGGGAAACTATATGCTAGGCAGTTTTGCCACTGTGCCTGACAAGATAATGGAACAGATCCTCTTGAGGACTCTGCTAGGGCACACAGAAATCAAGGAGATGGTTGCTGGCCACAAATTTGGTGGCTTTATATTATGAAATCACAGAGAGCAGCCAGGAAGAAAGGGACCTGGGGGTACTGGTAGATAGTGGGCTGAACATGAGCCAGCAGTGTGCCCAGGTGGCCAAGACAACCAGTGGCATCCCGGCCTGGATCAGGAACAGTGTGGCCAGAAGGACAAGAAAGGTTATTCTTCCCCTGTACTCAATACTGGTCAGGCCACACCTTGAGTGCTGTGTCCAGTTCTGGGCTCCTCAATTCAAGAGAGATGTTGAGATATTGGAACGTGTTCAGAGAAGGGCAACAAAGCTGGTGAGAGGCCTGGAACACAAACCCTATGAGGAGAGGCTGAAGGAGCTGGGGGTGTACAGCCTGGAGAAGAGAAGACTCAGGGGTGACCTTATTGCTGTCTACAACTACCTGAAGGGAGACTGTAGCCAGGTGGGGGTTGGTCTCTTCTCCCAGGCAACCAGCAACAGAACAAGGGGACACAGTCTCAAGTTGTGCTGGGGGAGGTCTAGGCTGGATGGTAGGAGGAAATTATTGCCAGAGAGAGTGATTGGCATTGGAATGGGCTGCCCAGGGAGGTGGTGGAGTTGCTGTCCCTGGAGGTGTTCAAGAAAAACCTGGCTGAGGCACTTAGCGCCATGGTCTAGTTGATTGGCCAGGGCTGGGTGCTAGGTTGGACTGGATGATCTCGGAGGTCTCTTCCAACCTGTTTGATTCTATGATTCTATGCCATCTTCCTGGACTTGTGCAAATCATTCAAAGCTGTCCTGCATGATAGGCTGGTCTCCAAACTGAGGGGGACATGCATTTGATGGGTGGACCACGTGGTGGATAAAGAATTGGCTAGATGGCCACTCTCAGAGAGTTGCACTCAATAGCTGTCTCAATATTCAAATAAAGACCTGTGACAAATGTAGTTCCTCGGAGGTCATTGGTAAGGGGACCAGTGCTGTTTAACATCTTTGGCAGTGACATGGACAGTGGGATTGAATGTACCCTCAGCAGGTTTGCCAATGACATGGAGCTGTGTGGTACAGTCAACATGCTGGAAGGAAGGGATGCCATCTAGTGGGACCTTGACAAGCTGGAGAGTGGCCCATGCCAACCTTATGAATTCCAACAAAGCCAAGTGCAAGGTCCTGCACCTAGGCTGGGGCAATACCAAGCACAAATACAGGCTGGGTGATGAGTAGATTGAAAGCAACCCTACAGAAAAGGACTTGGGGGTGCTGGCTGATGAGGCACTTGACATGAGTCATCAATATGCACTCAAGCCCAAACAGATAACCATGTTCTGGGCTGCATCAAAAGGTATGTAGCCAGCAGGTGAAGGGAGGTGATTCTGTCCCTCTACTCAGCCCTTGAGTGTCCCTACAGAAGTACTTCTCCTGGAGTACTGCATCCACCTCTAGAGCCCCAAGCACAAGAACATGGATCTGTTGGAGACGGTCCAAAGAAGGGCCACAAAGATGATTAGAAGATTGTGCTAGTTTGAGCCTTGCTAGAATGTTTTGGTGAGAAGAATTAGATCATAGGCTGAGAAATAAAAACAATGGTGAGGTCTACTTTGCTCACAGCCTTGCTGAGATGCGTAGAAAGGAAAAGCAAAACAAAAGATAAAGTCACTTTGCTCTGCACTTCGCTTGGGCACTTCGCTCTGGGGCTGTGCTCTCAGCTCTTTGCCTGCTGCGGAGATGGGGCTGCTGCCTGAACTCCATCTCGCTTTCTAACCTCACCCTCCATTTGCTTCTTGGCTGATTCACCTTTGCTTCTTAATCCTCTTGGCTGAACCTCCATTCTTCCTTGGGACTGGGGTAAGGTTGAGAGGGGTACGGGGAAGGTGAGGGGGTGGTTGAGAGCCACTCCTGGGGACTCAGGTTTCTGGGAGGGAAGTTGTGTCTTTATTACCTTTTTACCTTGTATATTTCTGTATATATCTGTATATACTGTAAATATTTGCTTGTAAATTGTGCCAGCTGTAAATATAAGCTTCGTTCAAATTTCCAGAGCTGACTGAGTCTAGTCTGGGTGATTCCTAAAGTGCGTGGGGCGGGGAACACCCAAACCATCACATCCTTTATTTTGGCACTCTTTCATGCCACTCCTAATTTAGTTTAGACATTAGGAACAAGTTCTTCACTATGTGGGTGGTGGAACACTGTAGTAGGTTGCCCAGAGAAGTATTTAAGATCAGGCTAAATGACGTTTTGAACAACACGGTCTAGTCTAGTAGGAAGGATTCTTGTCCATGGCAGGGGGGTGGAACTAAATGATCTTTAGGGTCCTTTCCGGCTGAAATCATTCTATGATTTTATGACTTTTGGAAGGGCTTGGAAGGGACCTTTAAAGGTCATCTTGTCCAGCTCTTGCAGTATGAAGGAAAATGTTCAAAGAGACTATTATGCTAGCGAGCTGTGAAATAATCCTCATACCTTTTCAGGTACTTGTAGCTGAAAAAGTACTGAAGAAATAAGGATTGTTGCTGAGGGTGCAGAAAGTCTCTGGGAAAGTTCTTTTTAGTTAAATGTGGCCAGCCCACTCTGACGAATCTTAACTGATGAATATTAGGCACAAGAAAGTCTATGTTATTTGGCTAGAGGACCAGGGATTTATCTACCGTGCCCTTAGTTATGAAGACATGGACTGTCTTCTGAATTGTTCTGCTATACTTGAGTAGTTCATGCATTTCTTATTAATTATTTGACCTGCTACTGAATAGCAGCTTTTAGTGAATGATTACTTTTCTTTACAGATACTGTTGAACAGTCTAAAGCCTGAATTTGAAGTCGTGTGGAGAATAGATTCATTGTAAAGAATGCCAAAGCAGTGCATTGAATCTTACTGTTAACTGATTCAATTGCTTTCACAGCCTTTTCTTGGGTTGCTTAGCAGTACATGAATGCTAGATGATATTAGTCTTTCTTTTTGTCTGGTAACTACTTGAACAATTTCTGTTATTTCTTGAGAAAGGATAAGCCTTTTTACACTTTGTTATCAGAATCAATTTTACTTCCAGATAGAAATAGTCTTGAATAACTATGAAGTGAAAGGAAGAGAAAAATAAATTAGAAAGACATATGGATGATGTAAATTAAAGTATTATGTAGGTAAATTTAATTCACTATCTCACAGTATGATTTGTTGTAGTTTGAAAGAATGTTGGTTAAATCCTCAAATCAGAACTTGGAAACAAGTATTAAATAGAATTACAATACAACATTCAGGTATTTTTTGAACAACCAACTCATGAAAGAATGTTGCTGTTATTCATAGTTTTATTTAATATAACAATCCCCAAAACTACAAGTTATAAACATTTTTTGTCTTGCATTTCGATGTATACCGAAGCCTGATATTAAGGCTTAGGAGAGCTTCTTTCTTCAGTGAGCTAATTAAGATTGTAATTTCCAAAGGAAGTGAAAAAAAAAAAAAAAGATATTAATGTGATGGTTTGGGAGTTACCTACCCCTCCACACTTAAGAAAATCACCCAGACTAGACTCAGATGGCTGAAAATTAAGGAATGAAGCTATATTTACAGCTTAGCACAATATGCAAGCATATATGTACAAATATATACAGTTAGATACAAATTAAAAGTAACACAGAAGTGCAATACTCCTCCCAGAAACAATCAGAGTCCTCAGGAGGGCTCCCCTTTCCCCTCCCTCTTTCCTTCCCTTCAGAAATAACCAGATCAACTCACACATATCTCATGTGATAAATCTGGAGATCTGAGGTGAGATGTGAAAAAAAAAAATGACAAGGAGGTTAGAGGAAAAAGAGGTTAGGTGGATTAGAGAGTTAAAGGCAGAGTCATCCAGACCGACAGAGAGAAGGCATATCCCAAAGTGAAGAGCTGAGCAGTGTGTGTATGAAGTGCCTGTCTTAGCTATATTTTGACTAGTTGCATTTCTCAGCAGAAGAACGGTGTTGCAGAGGGAGATTCTGCTGCCTACGTAGATTGTGGTGGAGGGGAGAAATTAATTGATGTGAGAGGATATTTTACAAAAATATATAATTTGTTAACTTCAATATTTTGAGCTTTTGCCACCCCCAACCGCCGAACTGCAATATTAATATTCTTACACAGTTATGAAGACATTATGGGAATATATCAAACTGCAACTATTATAATAACTAGTATACATTCAAACTATTAAACAGAGAGGTTTTTCCCTGTGGCTTAATGCAGCTTGGGGTCTATGTACTATTTGCCCAGCAGGCTGGGCTAAAAGCTCTTTCTGTTCTATGGCAGAGGCATTAAAGACATTTATGCACAATTCTGATTAATTATGAATCAACCTCCTGGGCTGTGTCACAGCCTATACCAATGTCCAATCTGCCTGTGGACATCGAGGCTGGAATCCTCCAGCTTCAGGGGAAATAGTCTCTGACCTTGTGCTGCTGGCTCCTTCTAGATGCTCTGTCCAGGGAATTTGTAGGCAGGATCTCCAGGTGCAGAGGTTGGCTACTTAAGCCAATTGTGTGCAGACAAGTGGGTCTGCTCCTGGCAACTTGTGGCAATGGTGCACACCAGGCAATAAGGCAGCGGGCATGCAGTGGGATGCACGGCTGCACGGGAGTCCAAGCTCCGTAAATATACAGGCAGGCTTAAGTGAGCTCTGCAAGTGAGTGCGCAGGCAGACAAGCAAGTGAGCAAATGAGCTAGCACATGAGCCTGTGCATCTCTGTTTATCAAATGTGGGCCGAGATTAATGGTCTCATTGGCCGCCACAATGACCAATCAGGTTGGCAGTCAGCCAACCTTACCATAATAGGCAAGCAGCCACAGGCCTGGACTTTCCAAACATGGAGATCACGTGGGCCTAGCACCTGGCAAGCATGAGCTGGGCATGTGGGGGCTTACACAACCTAAAGCCTGGGCAGGCCAGACTCCATGGCACCAGGCCTATTGTGCCCCTTTGTGCTCATTATGTGTTTACCTTCTGGTTATGAGCAGAAAAACATGTCCAGGCAGGGCAAGGCATATGTAAGTCTATTTCTGGGCCTACGGGCCCTCCACAACATTAGGCACATGTTGGTTTTCTTCTTTCTGCTCACAGCTAAGGATTTAATTTCTCTCAGTAATAATTTCTCTCACACCAGCACAATTAAGTTGTCAAAAATAATTGTAGCAATAACACAGTGACACAGACCTATCATAAATCAGCAGAACATTTTACAATGGTTCTCTCTATAAAATCAGTTTCCATGTATTTTGTCTTTGTTGACCAAGTCAAATATTCAAAACAATCAATTCTATTTAATTTAATTTAAATTAAAAAAAACCCAACAAACCTTGTTATTATTTAAATACTCTCCAGGCCTGCTTTTTATTACTATTTTTTGTTAATACTGTTTTAAAGAATGAAAGTAAAATGTTTATGATCAAATAGTCAATTTGGTATCAAAATGAAAATGAAATAGTCAGGTTTTTTGAGAGGGTTGGGTTTGGGTTTGTTTTGTTTTGTTTTGTTTTTTCATTCAAGTCCTACTCCCTTTTTCAATTGACAAGATATTTTCAGAGAGGAATTTTTTTTTTGTTCCACCTTTTCTTGTGTTTTGTTTGAGTAATGAACTCTGAGTAAAAGACATAAGATAAAAGCTTCATAAACTCAAGCAAAGTTTTTTTCAAGTGTAGGATAACGACTCATTGTAACTTCAAAATGTATTTCCAGCAGCAAAAAAATACTCAAGATTTCTTATGTTCTCATCATGAGAACAGCTTTGGAGGGTTTGATGGTCTGGGAGTTACCTGCCCTCCTCCTCCTCCTCTTATGAAATCACCCAGAATTCACTCAGCCAAGCTGGAAATTAAGAATGAAGTTTTATATTTACATCTCAACACAATATCCAAGCAGGTATTTACAATCTATACAGCTATAGACAGAAATAGACAAGTCAAAAGGTAATACAGAAACACAGCATCCCTCTCAGAGTCCCCAGGAGGGGCTCCCAACCACCCTTCCACCTCCTTTCCACCCTTACACCCTATGCCAGACTTTGCCTTACATTCAAGGTGAGTTCGGAGTTGGGGAGTTAGGAAGCAGAGAGATTAGTTACACAGACAGCAGGTTAAAGAAGAAAAGAAGGGAGGCAGCCGGAGCCAGAGAGCAACTCTGTTATCTATGTTTGTGTTCTTGTTTTTATACATCTCAGCAAGCCTATGAGTGGACATCACCATTGTTTCCTTTTCACAGCCTATAATCTAATTTCTCTCACTAAAATATCCCAGCTAGGCTCAAACTATCACGAGGGACATTTTAATGGGAGAGGCTTAAGTGTTCATAATGTGAGATCAGGAAACAACTCTTTTGTGCCCTTTACAAATCTCCTGTGCACACACTGAAATATCTATGTCCATGGTGTATTGCACAGAATTATAGAATGTTTTGGATTGGAAAGAAGCTTTAAATGTCTTGTAATCCAATCATGTTTGCCACAAGCAGGGACAGTTTGAAATAGACCAGGTTACTCAGAGCCCCATCCACATTCTGTTATCACTACTGAGACTTAGTGGCTCCAGGTTCTTTTGTCTTCTTTCCCATGGTTGCTTCTCTCTATAGCAGGAGGGAGAGCAGAAAAACATGCCTGGGCAAGACAGGACATGTATAAGCCTATTTTGGGCCTATCAGGCCTACCAGGACAGTGACTCAACCACTTTCCTGGGCACTCTGTTCCAATGCTTGAGAACCTTCATGGATTTTTTTTTCCCCCCTCAGATCTATTTTACACCTCCTCTGGGACATTTCCTTTCCACTTTAACTTTAAAATGTCATCTGAAATGTGTGTTTATGGAACATTTGGTTCTGTTTGAAGTGAGTCAGAGGTACAGTCTTTCAAGAGCAGGAGCTGACAAAAATATCTACCATGCTTTGTATCTTTTACTCTAAGATTGTATGTGTTACTTTCCGATTTCTTCACTACTGAAAGACACTGGTGACTAAACCTATTGTATCTGAATTTCCTAGCACTCTCACATGCTCCCTCCATCCCTCCAAATATAGTAGCTGGCTCTTTATACACTGAGGCTGAATCTCAAGGTCAATTCTTTACAGTTTTACAAATCATGGTACTTTAAGTTAAACTTTAATTTAGTAAATAATTGAAATGCTTGGTGTTCAGTTTGTTTTTTACATAAAACAAAACAAAAACTCAGCACCCTCCCCCCCAACCACCAAAAGAACACTGTGCAGAACGTATGGCACAGTCATTTAAGATTGCTGTCTACAACTACCTGAAGGGAGGCTGCAGCCAGGTGGGGGTTGGTCTCTTCTCCCAGACAACCAGCAACAGAACAAGGGGACACAGTTTCAAGTTGTGCTGGGGGAGGTCTAGGCTGGATGTTAGGCAGACGTTCTTGCCAGAGAGAGTGATTGGCATTGGAATGGGCTGCCCAGGGAGGTGGTGGAGTCACCATCCATGGAGGTGTTCAAGCAAAGAATGGCTGAGGCACTTAGTGCCATGGTCTAGTTGACTGGCTAGGGCTGTGTGATAGGTTGAACTGGATGATCTTGGAGGTCTCTTCCAACCTGGTTGATTCTATGATTCTATGACTATTTTGTTATTTTGGTACATGAAAGTAATATATTATGGTGTGGATGAAAAACAAATTTTTATAAACTGAAAATAAAACAAAAGATGTAATTTAGGGTTTTATGGACTCCACATTTATTGGCTTGTCTCAGAGTTAATTGTTCTGTTCTGTTTAATTTTTGTTTTCACAGAAGTCACTTCAAATCTATTATTGTCTTTGCTAGCCCTTGAACTTTTTCATATCTTCCAGATCCTGTTGTGATGGTTTGGGTGTTACCCATCCCCCATACTTAAGTAAAATTGCCCAGACTACATGCAGGCAGACCTGATATTGGAGAATGAAGCTCTGTATTTCCAGTTTAGCACAATATCCAAGCAAGTATTTACAATCTATACAGCTATAGACAGAAATATACAAGTTAAAAAGTAATACAGAAACACAACAGCCCTCCCAGAAACCTGAGTCCCTTGGAGGGGCTCTCAACCACCCTTCCACCTTCTCCCCACCCCTCTACCTTACCCCAGACTTTGCCTTATATTCAAGGTGAGTTTGGAGAATTGACCAGGGGAGTTAGGAAGCAGAAGGTTTAGTCAGACAACAAGGCAGAGAGAAAAATGCAGCCCAAAGGCCAGAGAGAGACTCTGTTATCTATGTTTGTGTTCTTGTTCTTATACATCTCAGCAAGCCTATGAGTGCAGTAGACATCACCATTGTTTCCTTTTCACAGCCTATCATCTAATTCTTCTCACCAAAATATTCTCGCTAGCTTCAAACAAGCACACTTGTTTCTGGATCCAATTCCTCAACTGGAAAATCTTTGTTCTACCATAATTGGTTTTATATTTCAAATATTTTGTTTGCGTTCTTTTCATTTTATCCACCTCAAGCACAGAGATAACATAGTCATAAAATAATGGGGTTTACCTTCAAAAGGTAATTTTTCAGTGGCCTGTTCAGAACTTGTCATGGTTTTTAAAGAGAGCTGACAGAAATTAAGCTCTCAAATTAAATTGCAGGAAGAATACAGAATTATGTTTGGAGAGAGAGAGAGAGATACAGAGAAGACATTACAAGGCAAATACAGCACCCACGGCAAACACCCTTGAATTTTCCATCAGCCCAAAACTAAATCTGTACTCCCCAGTGCTCCAGTCCTCCTCCCCCTAGGCCTCTGCCACCTGAGAGGCCTAAATGCAAGCCTCTGGAGGCCCCAGACGAGGTCTACTGCTTACATGTCTGTCTGATATATTGGCTCCGGCTCGACACAGGGCAGAAGGAGGAGGAAAGGAGAAGGAGCTGGCCTTGTGGCCTTGTCTTGAGTTTATAAAGAGATAGCAGAATTATGGGATTGAATAACAGTCTTCTAGTCCCCAAAGGATTTTTAACCCTGTAATTGGCAACCTGGGACAGAACTCTTCACTTCACGTTGAGGAAATCGAGACTGTATTTTTCCATGTGAGTTTCTTTCAAATTACCTGCACAAAATTTTGTCTCCATTTTTTTTCCTGATGACTCTACAGCATAAGATCCTTCAGTAGCTCTTTACTATTTGCCAAAATATGTGAATTTCTGTCATTTGTTAACTTTTTGAAAGTCACAAATGACAAAGTTCACACATTTTGCCAAATGTATCCATCTTTAGCAAGAAGGCACAGAAATATCCTCATGGGATTGCATGGGTGAATTTCTTCCACTGCAGTTTCCCATCTTCTCCTGCAAAATTTACCTCCACTTTTTTATCTAATATGAGAACAAATTTCTACTTCACCCTATCATCATATTTTCTTCAGTGCTTTTGGCAAGGGCTCCATCCAACATGGTCACATCCTCTGTGGCAAATATCTAAGGAATGTACTGACCTTATCACTTTTTCTCTTCCTACTACATTCAGCAATTTGTTTTGTGTGTTAGAGATACTTAACTACTGCACAGTTTCCATTATGTATAAAAGAATTATTAAAAAAAAAAAAATCAAGTTTCTTCCTGTTCTCTGGTGTGCTAGTTTGAAGCTAAATAGAATGTTTTGGTGAGAAGGATTACATCACAGGCTGTGAAAAGAAAAACAGAATGATGTCTACCTCACTCATAGGCTTGCTGAGAAGTATAAGAACAAGAATCCAAACATAGATAAGGCACTTCTGCTGGGGACCTCAGAGCTGCATATTTTCTCTCTCTAGCCTTTGCTTCCTAACCCCCTGGCTGAACCTTCATTCTTCCTTGGGACTGGAGTAAAGTGGAGATGGGTGGGAAAAAGTGAAGGGGTGGTTGGGAGCCCCTCCTGAGGACTCAGGTTTCTGGGAGAACTGTTGTGTTTCTGTATTACCTTTTACCTTGTATATTTCTGTATATACCTGTATATACTGTAAATATCTGCTTGTATATTGTCCTAGCTGTAAATATAAGCTTCATTCAAATTTCCAGAGATAGCTGAGTCTAGTCTGGGTGATTTCCAAAGCGTGAGGGGACAGGTAACACCCAAACCATCACATCTGGTAATAAAAAGTAAGCTGATCATAGAATCATAGAATCAACCAGGTTGGAAGAGACCTCCAAGATCATCCAGTCCAACTTAGCACCCAGCTCTGACCAATCGACTAGACCATGGCACTAAGTGACTCAGCCAGGCTTTTCTTGAACACCTCCATGGATGGTGACTCCACCACCTCCCTGGGCAGCCCATTCCAATGCTAATCACTCTCTCTGGCAACAACTTCCTCCTAATATCCAGCCTAGACCTCCCCCGGCACAACTTGAGACTGTGTCCCCTTGTTCTGTTGGGTGAGACACTGGCACAGGTTGCCCAGAGAGGTCATGGATGCTCCCTCCCTGGAGGTGTTCAAGGCCAGGTTGCATAAGGCCTTGAGCAACCTGCTCTAGTGGGAAGTGTCCCTGCCTATGGCAGATGGTTGGAGCTGGATGATCCTTCAGGTCCCTTCCAAACTCGACCATTCTATGATTCTGCTAGAATTAATATTGAAGTGTGCATTTAAATTCCAATGCTGAACTTTGATCCAGAAAAACTTTCTTGTAATGAATGTCTCCGCAAAGTTTGTGAAAGCAGCACAGACAACAGCTTTTTTCCTATGGGGAGGACTGTAAATTGTTACAAAAAATAGTCTTTCATTTTGAATCAGTGACATCAATCTGGAAGAACTTGCCAATATTCTTGAGGGCAGGGATCTGTTTCAGGACAGAGAGTGAGGGACCTTCATGAAATTCAATAAAGAAAAAGCAAAGATCTGCCCCATGGAAAGAAGACCCTCTGACATCAATACAAGATGAGGAAAGACTGTCTGGGAGCTACTCTGTGAAAAGGCTTTGGAGACTTTTGGAAGAGAGTGTGCTTTATGTTAGCAGTGGGAACTGCTAACATAAAGCAGTGTGCTTTATGTTAGCAGCAGAAATGGCCCACAGCATGCCAGACTGTACTAATAGGAGCACAGTCAGCAGGTCAAAGGAGAGGATTATCCCTCTTACTCAGCACTTATTAGACCACATCTAGGACATTCCAACAAGTTTGGGGCCCCAGTACTACAGGAAAGAATTTAGTAAGGTGAAACAGAGGGAGATCAGGATGGCCAGGGCTGAAGCACTTGCTTTGTGAGAGGTCAGAGAAAAGCACACTTGTTCAGCTCAGAGAAGAGTCTACTTTGGTGGGACAGTATCTCCCTGTTATCTACAGAGAGATTTCTGAGAAGAGTTCAGCAACAAAGGACATACATTCAAATGAGAGATGTTCACACTCGATATCAGGAGAATCTTTTTCCTCATGAGGACAATCAGACAGACCCTTTCCTGTCTGTCATACTGTGTCAACTCCTGATGTGTATTCCAGATTTATGAAACAATAGAAGAAGAACATTGATACATCTAACCATTTCTTTTCTGATTTCTCACTTAGCTTCAGATACTGCCAATATAAACTTTTACATCTGGATTTATTACCATGCTTTAATAGTATTGTCAAAGCAGCTTATATAAAAATCCTCTGATTCTATAGCAGACTACATGAATCACGCAGCAAAAGGAAACATAGCTCCACTGATTTAAATGCATAATGTGCATTGAAAATATTTAGGGTCACAAAAGATGGATTTCCATCCAGAAAGATTAAATTTGGTTGCTTAGCTTCATGATTTAGAAGTTATGTATGAAACAGAAGGTCCAAGAAATAGAATTCAGTATTTATCTGTAATGAAAAAGCAATGTCATATTGTTTTCAGTTTATCAAAAGTTCAGTTCCTGAAGTATTTTTTGCTGTTTTACTCAAGATTGAATCTTTCTTGAAAATATAAGTCAGTAGTATGCTCTAAAGCTTTTGTGAGAACAAAACCAGATTGCCGCTATTGTAGAATCAATCAGGTTGGAAGAGACCTCCAAGATCACCCAGTCCAGCCTGAAAGTTTTACTTGTAGGATTTAGAAATGTCACCCAACTATATAAATAGCTAGTAACCATTTCACAGTTTAGTAAAATGTGCAAAAGTACAAACAAAAAAAAAAAGTAGTTTTATTTTGTAGTTCTCACTGAAATGGACTAACCTCTAATATTTTGCTGTCACTTCTAGGTATGATTGTCAAACAGCATGCTTAACAGTGACTGCTACTGAGTACATGGATGACACCGCACTGTAAATTCTTGTCTGATAAGCCTTGCAGAAAGAATGAATTGATAAAAAACATTTGCAGTGAAGTCCAAACACAAATGAAAGAATATGTCTTCATAAGAATAGCTGGCATTTCATTAAAAAAAATGATTGGCATCTTCATTGTGAGCAGAGCACTCTGCGAGAAAGATTTCTAGTTAGAAATGAGGAAGAACATGATTTAAGTAACAGAATCGTGTAATTTAACTAGGGGAAAAGATGTATTATGTCACATGGTTCATCAGTCTGGAGATTCATAATTGCTTCTTGTCATGTTTTCAACAGAGTTTTGCCTGATTAGTTTTTTAATGTTCAAGAGAAATACCACTCTTCATCTCCCATAGGAGACTGCATTGGCTGTGAAAGCTTATTGCAAGAAAGTTTTTATTAAATTCAGTCTAATACTTATTGTTTATATAAGTCACTGAAAACAGTTCTTTTTAATTATTATCTTAATTTCCATTGTCTTCATTCTCAAGATGATAAAATGTTGATTCTCATTTAATTCAGATACATTTAACTTTGAAATAACTCCCCTCTAAGTGATCTCTCTAACTTCATACACATTTCCTCCAAACTGTCTATACTTATCTGCTAATAAAGTGATTGGAACTTAGTATCTTAAGATGTGTCTTAACAGAGTTACTCAGAGAAAGAATGATACTTGCATAAACTACAACTGTGTTCTGTGTCTTTTATGTGATTCATTGCAAAGTGATTGCTATTTCCTTTACTATTTAATTTCTCATTAGCTTTTACTTGTTACACAGTATCAAAGAAACATGTTCAGAGGACTGAAATATCATGAGATGTGTTAAGTAAGAATCTGCTACGTGAAAATAATGTGTCACAGTAAGGATGAATGAAAGCTAAGTGTCAGACAGGTTAAATAGTAGGTGTGTATGTGAGGACTGGTAATGAATACATTGGTATTTGGTTCTAAGAGAGATGTTGAGATACTGGAACGAGTCCAGAGAAGGATGACAAATCTGGTGAGAGGCCTGGAACACAAACGCTATGAGGAATCATTGAGGAAGCTGGGGTTGTTTAGCCTGGAGATGAGGAGGCTCAGGGGTGACCTCATTGCTGTCTACAACTACCTGAAGGGAGGCTGTAGCCAGGTGGGGTTGATCTCTTCTGCCAGGCAACTAGCAACAGAACAAGGGGTCACAGCCTCAAGTTGTTACGGTGGAGGTCTAGGCTGGATATTAGGAGGAAGTTCTTCACAGAGAGAGTGATTGGCATTGGAATGGACTGCCCAGGGAGGTGGTAGAGTTGCCATCCCTGGAGGTGTTCAAGCAAAGTCTGGCTGAGGCACTTAGTGCCAAGTTATAGTTGACTGGGTAGGGCTGGGTGATAGTTTGGACTAGATGATCTTGGAGGTCTTTTCCAACCTGATTGATTCTATGATTCTATGACCTATGATTCTGAATTGAGATAAAAAGTATTTTTTCTATAAATGAGATGATATAAAGCACAATTACCTTAGACAATTTTCAGAAAAGTGCAGCAAAATGCAGAAGCAGCAGCAGCAGCCAATGACCTACCCTCCACCCCACCTCCTCATCCTACAGCCAGTCCAATGGAAAAAAAACAACACCTCAATCCTAGAAAACCAAAAGCTGCAATGAGAACAGTCTCTCATATTACAATCTGAACTTCAAGACTCTTAACACTTCAGCCTGCACTTCCATTTTGAAGCTGTGATACTTTGATGCTAATTTTTACTGAGAAAAATTACATCCTTAGCTGTGAGAAAAAAGAAAAAAAAACGATAGTAACCTATATCCCTCAGTTTTCTGCTGAGAAATGCAACTAGTCAAAATATAGCTAAGATGGGCACTTCACACATACTTCCTAGCTCTCACTTTGGGCGGTGCCTTCTCTCTGGCAGTCTGCTCTCTGTGGCTGTGTCTGCCTTGATTCTCTAATTCACCTAACCCTTTTTCTTTTCCTCTAACCTCCTTGTAACTTTTTTTTTTGACATCTCACCTCAGATCTCCAGATTTATCACGTGAGATATATGTGGGTTGATCTGGTTATTTCTGAAGGGAGGGAAAGTGGGAGAGGGAAGGAAGTTTGGATTGGGAGTCCTTCTGGGGACTCTGTTTTTGGGAGGGGTATTGTGTTTCTGTGTTACTTTTAATTTGTATCTAACTGTATATATTTGTGTGTGTATGCTTGAATATAGTACTAAACTGTAAATGTAGCTTCATGCTTAATTTCCAGCTTGGCCGAGTTTAGTCTGGGTGATTTCATAGGAGTAGGGAGGTGGATAATACCCAAACTCTCACAGAAGCTTGCATGACTCAGAATGGCATGAATATCCGCAGCAGATTCAACACAACCCACGACAAGTATGAATGCTACTCAATTTTTTTTTCATTTAATCTTCTCTCTTGAAACAAAATGTAAATGAAAGCAGTAAGTATACAATAATTTCAATGACAAACAGTAATTGAGGACAGTATTGTAGCTGTTTCCATGGACCTAGAAATTAAAGTGAAACCAATGAATTTTAAAACATTCTTTGACAGGCTGTTGCTTGCATGTAAGGAGTGCTCTGAAGAGCATTATCTGTGTCATCACTGTCATCAGGAATCAGGACCCTCTTAACTCAAGGATTTGACTGGATGTCAGGCTAACATCTTAGCAAGAGAAATGCAGAGACCTACTCCATCATAAGTTACTAATGAAGTTACTGATCCTGCACAATTCAATCTAGTATAGGTACAGGCTTCCCTGGGAAGAAGAATCCAGTCTGGTGCCAGTGGTCCATACCTGCCATCTGTGATGGATGGTTTCACTGTTTAAGCCTATTGCTTCAGAGTGAAGAATAGAACTGCTGTCATAAAAGATGGATTTCCTGGTGTTGCTAAGGAAACCATGAACTCTAGTGAACTTTGCTCATTAGAATGTCTTTATAACATGAAAACACACCTCCTGTCCTCAGGCTACCCACCTCCAAAGCATATCATGGCTTGGGCACACCTCCTTAAGCCCAGATCATACCTTGGTCACTCCTCCTTGAGTGTGTGTGTAAGACTTACTTGTGGTGGGTATGAGGGGCAGAGAGAGGCAGAGTTCAGTCATCAGCAGGTATGAAATCAAATATAAAAGATGTCTCTCTAGCAATAGGAGAGAACTGTCCTTTTCAACAACAAGAAGAGGTCTTACAACAAGAAGAAAAAAGGCTACCACAAGAATAAGAAAAGAATAGCAGCAGGACAGGACCCTGGGACCAGACAGATATCTTTGGGACCCTTACATTTTTGATAGCTATAGACCTCTTTCCCTTTTCACTTTCCCCCTTTTCTCCTCTCTACCTCCTATGGTCAAACAATAAAGTTTTACTGATTATTGAAGTAAATCTCTTTGGTGTGAGTTGCCTGTGTTTTGCACTTTGAGATCACTTTAATGAATCACCATGAGTCCACTGTTTGGACTGTGACACTGCATCAGCAAAAATGACCTTACACTTTTTTCCCCTCTGTTTAATGATTACAGGGTTTTTTTATTTGCACTTGATATTATATAGCCTGAAGGAAATCAGAGCAAAGAAATGAAACAACCCAGGGATACTTTGGAGGACACACTGATATTTGAGAAGACCTTAACTTTGCTTGCTATCACAGTCTGGCTGCCTTAAGGACCTAGAACTGCATATTTTTGTTTTGGAAGCAAATTCTCCAGCTTTTATGTTGTTACATAACAGAGCAATGTGCTCTTGCAGACAAGAAGGTCAGTGCCATTTTGGGTTGTATTAGAAGGGGTGTGATTAGTGACTTGAAAGACATTCTCCTCCTCCTCTACTCTGCCCTGGTGAGGCCGCATCTGGAATACTGTGTCCAGTTCTGGGCCCTTCACTTCAAGAAGGACATAGAATCACTTGAAAGAGTCCAGTACAGAACCACCAAAATGATTAAGGGAATGGAACATCTTCCATATGAGGATAGACTGAGGGAGTTGGATCTCTTTAGTTTGGAGAGAAGAGACTAAGGGATGACTTTGCTAATGTTTATAAATGTGTAAAGGTGAGTGATAAAAAGATGGAGCCAGACTCTTCTTAGTGATGTCCCAATGACAGGAGAAGAGGCAATGGGTGGAAATTAGAATCATAGAATCATAGAATCAGTCAGGGTTGGAAGGGACCACAAGGATCATCTAGTTCCAACCCCCCTGCCTCCAGCAAAGCTGGAGGTGGAGAGATTCAGAGTGGATGTGAGGATGAAGTTGTTCAGCATGAGAGTGGTGAGAGTCTGGAATGGGTTGCCCAGTGAGGTGGTTGAGGCCCCATCTCTGGAGGAGTTCAAAGCCAGGCTGGATGAGGCTCTAGCCAGGCTGATCTATGCTAGGGTATCCCTGCCCATGGCAGGGGGATTGGAACTAGATGATCCTTGTGGTCCCTTCCAACCCTGACTGATTCTATGATTCTATGTTTCTATGATTCTATAATGCTAGGTGTGAAGACATACAGTAGGAAATGAGAAAAAAAAGTGCTTTGAAATGTAGTGAGAACTGAAAAGCTGTATTTCAGCTTGTTTAACACAAGAAAATATTCCCTTCTTTTAGGTAACTGCAAAAGCAAATGAACATAAACCTGGGATATTCTTTTACAGAACTTCACTGTTTTACGAGCATCTTCTGGTATGCTTAGAAAACAAGATTAAGTTGATAAAATTAAGACATCATATAAGACTTGAACCTACCTGTTGATTTTATCAATGTATCATAGTATANATAGAATCACTTGAAAGAGTCCAGTACAGAACCACCAAAATGATTAAGGGAATGGAACATCTTCCATATGAGGATAGACTGAGGGAGTTGGATCTCTTTAGTTTGGAGAGAAGAGACTAAGGGATGACTTTGCTAATGTTTATAAATGTGTAAAGGTGAGTGATAAAAAGATGGAGCCAGACTCTTCTTAGTGATGTCCCAATGACAGGAGAAGAGGCAATGGGTGGAAATTAGAATCATAGAATCATAGAATCAGTCAGGGTTGGAAGGGACCACAAGGATCATCTAGTTCCAACCCCCCTGCCTCCAGCAAAGCTGGAGGTGGAGAGATTCAGAGTGGATGTGAGGATGAAGTTGTTCAGCATGAGAGTGGTGAGAGTCTGGAATGGGTTGCCCAGTGAGGTGGTTGAGGCCCCATCTCTGGAGGAGTTCAAAGCCAGGCTGGATGAGGCTCTAGCCAGGCTGATCTATGCTAGGGTATCCCTGCCCATGGCAGGGGGATTGGAACTAGATGATCCTTGTGGTCCCTTCCAACCCTGACTGATTCTATGATTCTATGTTTCTATGATTCTATAATGCTAGGTGTGAAGACATACAGTAGGAAATGAGAAAAAAAAGTGCTTTGAAATGTAGTGAGAACTGAAAAGCTGTATTTCAGCTTGTTTAACACAAGAAAATATTCCCTTCTTTTAGGTAACTGCAAAAGCAAATGAACATAAACCTGGGATATTCTTTTACAGAACTTCACTGTTTTACGAGCATCTTCTGGTATGCTTAGAAAACAAGATTAAGTTGATAAAATTAAGACATCATATAAGACTTGAACCTACCTGTTGATTTTATCAATGTATCATAGTATAGTATCATAGTATCATCAGGGTTGGAAGAGACCTCCCAGATCATCAAGTCCAACCCTTCACCACAGAGCTCAAGGCTAGACCATGGCACCAAGTGCCACGTCCAATCTTGCCTTGAACAGCTCCAGGGACGGCGACTCCACCACCTCCCTGGGCAGCCCATTCCAGTGTCCAATGACTCTCTCAGTGAAGAACTTTCTCCTCACTATATAATGTATAATTATAGAATCACAGAATCGCAGAATGTTCTAGGTTGAAAAGGACCTCAAGGATCATCCAGCTCCAACATCCCCACTGTAGACAGGGACACCTCCTACTAGAGCAAATTACTCAAGGCCTCATCCAACCTGGCCTTAAACACCTCCAGGGAAGTAGCACCCACAACCTCCTTGGGCAACCCTTTCCAATGTCTCACCACCCTCACTGGAAAGAGTGTCCTCCTAACATCTAGTTTAAATCTCTCCTCTTCCAGTTTAAACCCATTATCCCTTGTCCTGTCATTACAAGACCTTGTCAATAGTCCCTCCTCAGCCTTTCTGTAGGCCTCCTTCAGATACTGGAAGGCCACTATAAGATCTCCTCCAATCCTTCTCTTCTCCAGACTGAAGAGCCCCCAACTCTCACAGCCTGTCCTCATAGCAGAGCTGCTCCAGCTCTCTGATCATCTTCGTGGTCCTCCTCTGGACTCGCTCCAACAGTTCTGTGTCCCTGTTGTGTTGGGGGCTCCAGAATTGTACACAGTACTTCAGGTGGGGTCTGATGAGAGCAGAGTAAAGGAGGAGAATTATGCTATGTATATTACTACATACTCTGCATACTCTGATCACTTACGTTGTCTGTAAGGTTTATGTGAGTGATGAAGGTAAATAAATGTGTAGGTGTTTTGTCAATACTCAGTAGTGCCATTATGACTTGCTTTTCACCTCAAGCCACACTATGGCTTATGTCTGCTTTATGTACCTATTTTTCCAATCTGTAAAACAGGGACAATGTTATAGATCTGCTTGGATAACTGCTTTGAAACATCTTGACAGAAATATGTACTTATGCAAGGCAGAAGTTGCTTCAGAGGGGCTGGAGGAATGTTTATGTGTTTGGGCTGTGGTGGTTTGGTTGTCCCCCACCCCCCCCACGCTTTAGAAATCACCCAGACTAGACTCAGCCGGCTCTGGAAATTTGAATGAAGCTTATATTTACATCTAGCACAATTTACAAGCAGATATTCACAGTATATACAGATATATACAGAAATATACAAGGTAAAAAGGTAATACAGAAACACAACTCCCTTCCCAGAAACCTGAGTCCCCAGGAGGGGCTCTCATGCACTCCCTCACCTTCCCCCTACCCCTCTCAACCTTACCCCAGTCCCAAGGAAAAATGGAGGTTCGGCCAAGAGGATTAAGAAGCAAAGGTGAATCAGCCACAAAAGCAAATGGAGGGTGAGGTTAGAAAGCAAGATGGAGTTCAGGCAGCAGCCCCAGCTCCCCAGCAGGCAAAGAGCTGAGAGCACAGCCCAGAGTGAAGCACCCAAGTGAAGTGACTTTATCTTTTGTTTTGCTTTTCCTTTCTACAAATCTCAACAAGACTGTGAGAGAAGTAGACATCACCATGGTTTTTATCTCTCAGCCTGTTATCTAATTCTTCTCGCCAAAACATTCTAGCTAGGCTCAAACTAGCACATGGGCATTCAAAATAAACATCATAAGTATACTGAATATTTTTCCTTTGTGACCTTCAGTGCAGTGTCTTGTTGAAACACACGCAGTCAAATAACATATTGATTACAAGTGAGTGAGAGCAACTCAGCTTTTAAAGATGGTTCATGGTACAGAAAAAGACTTACTGTAGAAAAATCATTGTCGATAGAGGATTACTGCACAGTCAAGGAGCTGAAAGCAGTAAAAAACGGTAGTCGCTGATTCTGAGTCAGATTCTTTGTTGACAAAAAAAGGAACTGAATGAAATGGAGCTTGGATCCCTTCTATAACATAGACTTTGGAAAATTTGAAAACATTTATCATTTCCAATGAATTTAAATGCCCTGTGTGTGTGTGTGCTGTATTGAGAACACATAGCTGTAAAGCTCAGGGAGATATCAATCAAGATACTGCAACATGTTCAGAGAAGGGCAACAAAGCTGGTGAGAAGCCTGGAACCCCAACCCCAGAGGCTGAGGGAGCTGGGAATGTTTAGTCTGGAGAAGAGGAGGCTCAGGGCAGACCTCATTGCTGTCTACAACTACTTGAAGGGAAGCTGTAGGTAGGTGGGGTTGGTCTCTTCTGCAATGCAACCAGCCATAGAACAAGGGGACACAGTCTCAAGTTGTGCTGGATTGTGCTGGGAGAGGACTAGCCTGGATGTTAGGAGGAAGTTCTTGCCAGAGAGAATGATTGGCATTGGAATGGGCTGCCCAAGGAGGTAGTGGAGTTGCCGTCCCTATAGGTGCTCAAGGACAGCCTGGATGAGGCACTTAGTGCCATGGCCTAGTTGATTAGACAGAGGTGGATGCTAGATTGGACTGGATGATCTTGGAGGTCTCTTCCAACCTGGTTGATTGTATGATTCTAAGACAAGATTCTTCACATTACAAAGCATTGACTAGAAGGAATAAAAGAGCTTTTAGAAAAATGTGTCTGAAACTTGTAGTAAGATGTGCAAAAAATCTAAGCACAATTATTGCAAAAATACATGACTCACTGTTTGGAAGCATTGACTGAATTTCTGAGTCTCTTCTTCATGTTAAAATAATGACAAATACATTTTAGAACAGAGTTAAATAAGAAATTGCCTAAAATTTGTGTTTATATCCTGAGTTTTCAAGTGTACTTCACAGTTTACATATTTGTTGTTGCAAAAGATCAGCCTCTGGCCAGGTTGATGTAGGCTAGGGTGTCCCTGTCCATGACACGGGGTTGGAACTAGGTGATCCTTGTGGTCCCTTCCAACCCTGAATGATTCTATGATTCTAAAATTCAGATTATTTTTCATAGAAAATGGTTTTGTAGATGTGATTTTATTTACAAAATAATAAAAAGGAAATAACAGCCACATTAAGTGGTAGAATGGTTTTGGAAACTGTAAAGACAAACTGGACAGAAGTAAAAGATAAGCAGATTTTGTAGAGACATTTCAAACAAAACTTGGATCTCTGGGGTAAGATAGGAAAGTACACAATGAATTGCTTACACAGATAAGTAGAGATGGTGAAATAGCTGGAATTTCAACCATCCTGTGGATGAAATGTTAAGAACTGTAGATCAGTTAAATAGGGAAAAAAATACCCCAAAGCAATCAAAGAACATCCAACAAACCAGTGAAAAAAAACCCAACACAAAACCAAAACACAACCAAGCAAGTAACCAAGATATCCTGCCCCCCAAAAAATCAGAAATCTTGAACTGCTTCTGAGTACTCACAAATAAACAGTCTGGCTCAGGCTGGAATCCTAAGAAGCAGAACACAATAAATGAGATAAAATGGTTGTCATTTTATAGTACACCACTGGGGACCCATGCCTATGGGGAAGTAGGCTCTGATTTTACAGGACACTATCCTAATATCTCCAATTTTTTACCTAAAGATTGAAAACAAAAGCTGTAAGGCTCTGAATCAATACATCCCTGGAGTACAACACACTTCACTCTCAGTCAGTATTAAACATTTTGACTGCTACACTGGGCAGCTTTTGGCCTCTGTGGAGAAAATCATTAATGGGCAATACTGCAACTGTTCAGGGCCTTTGTAGAGGCTGTTTCATGCCTCCAGAGATCATCATCAGAAAAAAAGTATACCCCTTCTATAAATCGAACTAATCACATTATCATTTTAGACAATACATATAAAAAGCAATTGACAAAATAATTGAGGTTTCTCTTACAGTTCAGTTAAGCATTGTATATCTAAAAGCCTTCATCTTGTTTTAGGTCATATAATACATTGAGTAGTCTTATGGATAAAGGACAAATAATATTCTTTTAAGAATAGTCCAAAACAACCATTCAAGAAAACAAAAGGCAAACCAAAAGCAACAGGAATGTAGCTGAGCAAAATGTGTTTGACCACTGTTAGGTGTCCATGGAGTCATTGTCATTAAAATCCTATTACATTTTTTAAGTTGTTCTCATTACATACAGTGAAATTATTCATTTGTTTAAGGTAAAAAGCAACTTTAAGCTTTTTATTTTTTTTTTTTATGTAGCCTTAAAATCTTCAAACAAGCCTAAATGGGTCCCAAAACAGAAGACGTAGTTAAAAATCTCTGGACTTATCTGGCCTGTTTAATACTCTGCCACGAAATAAAATAAAGCTGTCAATTTTTATAACAAAACCAAACCAAATTATAACATTTATTGATGATCTGGACCAGGGGATTGAGTCCAGCACCAGTAAGTTTGCAGATGACAACAAGCTAGGAGCAGGTCTGGATCTATTGGAGGGTAGGAGAGCCCTGCAGAGGGAACTTGGCAGGCTGGATGGGTGGGCAGAGGCCAATGGGATGAGATTTAACAAGGCCAAGTGCAGGGTTCTACGCTTTGGCCACAACAACCCCAAGCAGTGCTACAGGCTGGGGACAGAATGGCTGGAGAGCAGCAAGGCAGAAAGGGACCTGGAGGTAATGGTAGATAGTAGCTGAAGATGAGCCAGCAGTGTGCCCAGGTGGCCAATAGAGCCAATGGCATCCTGGCCTGGATCAGAAATAGTGTGGCCAGTAGTTCAAGGGAGGTTATTCTGCCCCTGTACTCAACACTGGTTAGGCCACACTTTGAGTCTTTTGTCCAGTTCTGGGATCCTCAAGTCCAGAGAGATGTTGAGATACTGGAATGTGTCCAGAGAAGGGCAACAAAGCTGATGAGAGGCCTGGAACACAGCCTCATGAGGAGAGGCTGAGGGAGCTGGGGTTGTTTAGCCTGGAGAAGAGGAAGCTCAGGGCAGACCTCATTGCTGTCTACAAGTACCTGAAGGCTGGCTGTAGCCAGGTGGGGGTTGGTCTCTTCTGCCAGGCAACCAGCAACAGAACAAGGGGACACAATCTCAAGTTGTGCCACAGGAGGTCTAGGCTGGATGGTAGGAGGCAGTTCTTGCCACAGAGAGTGATGGGCATTGGAATGGGCTGTCCAAGGAGGTGGTGGAATCTTCGCCCCTGGAAGTGTTCAAGCAAAGCCTACCTGAGGCACTTAGTGCCATGGTGTAGTTGACTGGATAGGGATGGGTGCTAGGTTGGACTGGATGATCTTGGAGGTGTCTTTCAGCCTGTTCGATTCTATCATTCTATGATTTTATGTCACTGAGAAAAGCTTACATAGTAGTGATTTTTGTATGTGGAGATATCTCATACATAGAAATGCAGAAAATAACTGAGGCATCCATCTGCAGCTGTCAATTGCCTGAAAGTTAATATCTGACTGCGATAGGCAGGAAACTTATTTGTTATTGTTCATATTTTTATATTATTTCATATTATTTCATATTTCATTTTAAAAATATTATTTTTCATTTTTAAAAATGCCAGCAGATTAGAGCCTAATGACATTTTATATCTCTTAAGGTATTCTGCTTCTGAAATAAAACTGAAATAAAACCAGAGAATGTTTTATATTGTAGAAGATCTCTGGAGGTCGTCTGGTCCAAACCTTGCTACATCAACTTTCAAGTTTGATCTAACATCAAAATTGCTCACGATCTTCTTCATGAAGATAGCTCATGATGAAGGCTGCTCATGATCTTCTTCATTTGAACTCTTAATATCCAGAAACTTTTGGGACATTGATTCTAGTGTCTGATTGTGTTGTTTTGTAGTTTGTTTGTTTGTTTGCTTTCCCAGCTGTCACATCAGAAGTTTTCTAATTGTAACTAGAATTCATTGCCCTGCATTCTACAGCTGTGGTTGTCTGATAACTGTCTGGCTCCTTTTACACTGCAACAACTTATTAGATATTTAAAGGTATCAATGAAATTGTCCTTTAGCCTTCTTTAATAGGACTTAAGAAGTTTAGATATCTCATTTTTGTCTCATCTCTCATATTTAAGAATCTAGATGGGTGGAGTATCTAAAATACAGTTGTCTGAGACATGTTTTCTGTTTTTGCAAACGAAATCACAAAGCAGTTGTAACAAGCTAGTAGTCAAATAAGTGTTAGCTATAGAAGGATGCAGAATCCAGAATCTCATTTTTTTTTTTCTCACTGTTTTGCACTTTTTGACAGCATTATCAATGTGATTAAGCAATAAGCAGCTTTGCACTTCTGCATGTATCAGAAAGATCAGATTTGTGTTAGAAATGTCACAACTTACATGATTCTGCAAGCATGTAGTGACATCTGGTGGAAGTTTAACCAAACACTCAGCGAAAACAATACCTTCAAAACTCTGCCAGGAAGGGTTTAGACTGGACATTAGGAAGCACTTTTTATCAAGAGGATGGTCAAACACTAGAACAGGCTTCCTAGAAAGGTGATTAATGCCTTAAGTCTGCCTGTATTTAGGACACATTTGGACAAATGTTAACTCTTAGTCAGCCCTAGAGTTGTCAGTCAATAGGTCCCTTCTGAATGAAATAGTATCCTATTCTATTCTATAAATCCACACCAGTTGCAGAATGTCAAAACCATAACCTCAGAGCAAACTCTTGCAGCTATCATTTCATTTATTTTTCATCTATTTAAATGTATTCTGTGTTTGCTTTTGTGTTGTTTCTTACTGTCCAGGGGCATCCCAGATTTCTCTTTTCTCCCTCTCACTCCATGGGTTCGAATGGGAAAAGAAAGGTGCAAAAACTGCTTCCCTCCCCCAGCCCTGCAGGCTTGAAGGGGGGACAGCAAAAGGAGCCTTTCTGCACATGGGCTGACCTGTGTGGAAGCCCACTCTGAAATCAGGCTGGTGGTTGGCTGGGTTTTTGCTCCCAGTGTAAATGGACACTTTGTCTAGAAAAGGATAGAGCAAGGGTTCTCATCTTGAGGGTTCCTGTCTTGAAAGAGCTTCTGCCTTAACAGGGTGCCTGGCAGGACAGATTTCTGCCGTGACTGGACTGTCCCTGCATTTGGACAGCTTCTACCTTCTGTATGGCTCTTGGTTTTGCCCTGTCCCTTCTTTTGGATGGTTGTTCCCACTTTGCACTCTTTGTGCAAACCTGCAGGCTTGACGAGCCCTGGGGTCCTTTGAGAGAGAGCTGGCACATCAGGACTGCCCTCTCTCAGATTCTATGAGTGGCCAACTTCCTGGCTGCCTCCTGGACTGGAGGACCCTAGCAGTTTTGACTCTCTCTTGCCACTGTGAAGACAGCATTATTCCATGATCATCCCACTTGGGAAGAAGTGCTCAAGACATTTCTGAGTTTGGCAGCTTTGTCACTCACCTCAGAAATCTGCTGAGTGGATTTCTATTATTGGATATTGCCTGCAAAGTCAGAAGGCTGCTCCAGCAGAGGAATCCAGTAAGGAATCATTGCCAAATGCCTATCTCACATCCGTGAGTAAGCTTTTCCCTTAATCTCCTGCTCAGCCTGATTGACAGTGGGGTAAAGCTGTGTTTATAGCTTAGCCTTTTCCACTTCCTGACTTCCCAAATATCTACATTTATCTATAATATCCTTTTTGGAAGAAATTCCCAAGCAAACGGAACCTGTTAATAAACTAATTTTTGTATATAGTTTGGGGGCAGAGTTCCAGGAAAATAAAATAATTTTATTTTTTTATAATTCCTGACTCAGACACATTAATTCCCTGCCTGCAGGACATTTACCCTAAAGTATATTTTCTTTCTGCACTTCCATTTATGACTGTTGAGTTTCTTTTCTACTTTTATTCCTCCAAAACTCAGACTTTTTTTTTTTTTTTTTTTTTTTTTTTGGGTTTCATTGCACTTATTGTTTGTTCTGCACTAATAAAATTAGTAGCACATCTGACAGATACAAAATGTGTAGAAACCAAATTTTGATGGTGTGGCTTTGTCCGCCTCGTGGGTGATGGCTACGTGGTAAAACAAAGAGAACAAGGAACAGGATAGTGATGCTGGTAAGCAGTGTGATGGTTTTGGTGTTACCCACCCCCCTACACACTTTGGAAATCGCCCAGACTAGACTCAGCTGGCTATAGAAATTGAATGCTTAGCACAATATACAAGCAGATATTTACATTATATACAGTTATATACAGAAATATACAAGGTAAAATGGTAATACAGAAACACAACTCCCTTCCCAGAAACCTGAGTCCCCAGGAGGGGCTCCCAACCACCCCTTCACCTTCCCCCTACCCCTCTCAACCTTACCCCAGTCCCAAAGAAGAATGGAGGTTCAGCCAGGGGGAGTCATAGAAATGGCAGAGAGGGGTGAGGTTAGAGATGCAGCTCAGCCAGTTCCCCAGCAGAAGTGCTGAGTGTGTTCTCCATGTTTTGATTCTTATTTTTATACATCTCAGCAAGCCTATGAGCAGGTGGCTCTGTGCAGTAGACATCAGCGTTGTTTTCCTTTCACAGCCTATAATCTAGTCCTTGTCACCAAAACATTCTAGCTAGGCTCAAACTCACACAAGAAGGGAGGCAGGGAGTGCAGTGAGGGAGAAACATGAAGTCCCCCTGCTTTTATAGACCTTTAGACAGGAAGGGGGAATGGGCTAACCATCACCTGGTAGTGTTCAGACCCATCCCTGGGGAGGAGTCAAGACCACCTAGGGTCAGGTTCAAGGTCACTCCCCCTGGAGGGTTAACCCTGTACACAGCTTAGCTTCTTTCTTCACCTTATTATCAATAAGGAATACTTTTTCAAAGGTGGCTTGATTTTGCAAAGTTTACCAAAAAAATTGCTAGGAACTAAACCTTTATTTAGTCCTGAAAATAACTACTGCTCAAACTCTGATGAAAAAAAGAATGAAGTTAAATGGTTCAGAAATTTTATTCTCATCAAAACTGCTGGCTTATCCACTAGTGGATTTTATGGCCACTATGAGAGCAGCTAATGATACAAGAAAAATCAAGGAATGCTGGTAAAAAGGCCTTACAGACCAGATGCACATTTTGAGGGTCCAGTAATTCGAATAGAATAGAATAGAATAGAATAGAATAGAATAGAATAAAATAAAATAGAATCAATCAGGTTGGAAGAGACCTTCAAGATCATCCAGTCCAACCTAGCACCCAGCCCTAGCCAGTCAACTAGAACATGGCACTAAGTACCCCAACCATTCTTTTCTTGAACACCTCCAGGGACAGTGACTCCACCACCTCCCTGGGCAGCCCATTCCAATGCCAAATCACTCTCTCTGTGAAGAACTTCCTCCTAACATCTAGCCTATACTTCCCCCAGTACAACTTGAGATTGTGTCCCCTTGTTCTATGGCTGGTTGCCTTGCAGAAGAGACCAACCCCCACCTGGCTACAGTCTCCCTTCAGGTAGTTGTAGACAGCAATGAGGTCTGCCCTGAGTCTCCTCTTCTCCAGGCTAAACAACCCCAGCTCCCTCAGCCTCTCCTCATAGGGTTTGTGTTCCAGGCCCCTCACCAGCTTTGTTGCCCTTCTCTGGGCATGTTCCAGCACTTCAACATCTCTCTTGAGTCGAGGAGCCCAGAACTGGACACAGTACTCAAGGTGTGTCCTGACCAGTGTTGAGTACAGGGGAAGAATAACCTCCCTCGTCCTACTGGCCGCACTATTCCTGATACAGGTGTGATGGTTTGGGTGTCCCCCGCCCCCCACACTTTTAGAAATCACCCAGACTAGACTCAGTCGGCTCTGGAAATTTGAATGAAGCTTATATTTACAGCTGGCACAATTTACAAGAAGATATTTACAGTATATACAGTTATAGACAGAAATATACAAGGTAAAAAAGGTAATACAAACACAATTCCCCTCCCAGAAACCTGAGTCCCCAGGAGGGGCTCTCAACCACCCCTCACCTTCCCCCTACCCCTCTCAACCTTACCCCAGTCCTAAGGAAGAATGGAGGTTCGGCCAAAAGGGTTAAAAGCAAGGTGAAGCAGCCAAGCAAAGGAGGGTGAGGTTAGAAAGCAAGATGGAGTCCAGCCAGCAGCCACGAGCTCCCCAGCAGGCAAAGTTCCCCAGCGAGGAGAAGAAGCAAATGCCCTAATCTTTGTTTTGCCTTTCTTCTTTTGTATACATCTCAGCAAGACTGTGAGCGAAGTAGACCTCACCATTGTTTTCATTTTACAGCCTATCATCTAGTTCTTCTCACCAAAACATGCTAGCTAGGCTCAAACTAGCACAACAGGCCAGGATGCCATTGGCCCTCTTGGCCACCTGGGCACACTGCTGGCTCATCTTCAGCCTACTATCCACCGGTACCCCCAGGTCCCTTTCCTCCTGGCTGCTATCCAGCCACTCTGTCCCCATCCTGTAGCGTTGCTTGGGGTTGTTGTGGCCAAAGTGCAGAACCCTGCAAACTTCATAGAAATGCTTGTTTATAGTAATCAGTTGGTAATATGCTTACCTAAACAATGGCTACTTTAGAAGTGTCTGCAGTTACTTATTGGAGATCTGTGATATGTAATCTTGTAAAGACCCAGGCCTGCAGTGACTAAGGAAAGCAGGAAGAGGATAAAGGAGAAGCAGAGATATCCTGACATCAGCAATAAAGGGGGGTCTGCTGACCAGAGTTGAAAAAGGCTCTGTGTGGAAGACTGTGTGGAGTGTTCATTGCAGATAACCATTCCAGACCACTGGGGTTGGAACTGGGGCAGAGAATGGAAAAATATCTATGTTAATGAACTCCAAGAAATGTAATAACCCTACCTGTAATTCTGACTATGCATGCTCTTGTAACATAAAGCGTGGCTTGTGCCAGCATGGGGTGTGCAGGGTTGACGGAGCGATCCTGCCTGCACCCAGCGCTGCAATAAAATATACCTACTGCAGAACTCTACATGAGTTTTGGGGTTCAGTTCACAGGTCACTAACATGAGAAGCTTTACAAAGATTTTAAAGTTAGATCTGCTGGGTTTGCTTATGGCTATGCTGCTTTCATTAGGAATGCATCCCTTTTGCGCATTGCAGGCAAGCAAGTGGTGCATCTGGCCAAGGGGATGAGGCTTGAGGGTTTCTCTGGTGCTCAAGATTGTTTTCAGGTTTGTATGAAGAGGTCCATAGGTTTAGAGCAGCTCCTGTCTTGGCAGCAGTGTGGCTCACCTGGTAGGAGAGGCTCTTTAAGCTGCAACATCTTCAGTGGCTCTTGTTGCTTTTTTTCTTGGGTAAAGCAATGCAAATTGCTCACCATTTTGGCTAGCATTAATTGATTCCCGAAGGCAATGATGGCCAATGGCAGAAGAGGGTTTAAAGAGAGAACACAATACTTTAATCTATGGAATCAAATTTGCCTGAACATGGCCAGAGGTACACATAGTTCCTATGTGTGCTACAAGTTCAGTGCATGTGCAACACATGCAACATATGCACTTGGCTTCCCTGAACCCCAGGACATGTCCAGTCAAGTCTGGGCCATGTCCAGGTAACCATACTTACAGACACCTAGCCCATAATCTGGTTTAGGACATGTTTGGGCTTGTCTCTCCAGGACAGCAAATATAACACTTTGATTTGATGTCTTCATTTATTGTTCTATTACTGCATTGTATGACTACAGCTGAAAATAAATTTATGATTTTTAAACTATGAAATTAAAAACAGCTGTTGCTTTCAAGAAAAAAAAACAACACAACCAAAAAACAAAAGCTAAACTTCATTTTGCACATGGATAGAAAAAAACCCCACACATGAACACCTAAACCTGAGGTGTGAACAATCTCTGATTTATTTATTGTTTCTTTTCTTTTCATGCTCAGAAAACAAATCAGCAAAATGTGTGTCCTCCACTGAACGCAGATGGCAAGACAGTTGCAAAGGACACAGTAAGGGCTGAGGTATTCAGTGTCTTCTACGCCTCAGTTTTTATTGGTAAGGCCATTTTGCAAGTGACTGAATAAGGAATGACAAATCAAATGACAAAATAACTTTTAGGAAGAAAAACAAATATCTGAATAAATATTATTTATTTGACACAATCCTTGTTAAGAAGCTGATAGAATAAGATTGGAGACATGTAGCATGATATGAATGGAGAGCTGGATGAACAAACATGCTTAAACCAAGCTTAAAAAGAGGTGACTAGTGGTTCAAAGCTGAACTCACAGATGGTCAGAATTGGAGCTCCTTAGGGTTTCATAATGAATGTCTACATTTTTTTGAGTGGTATGGGAAGCAAGAGTGAAAGAATCGTCATCAAATCTGTGCATAACAGTAAACTAAAAATAAAGAAGATACACCAGCAGTGCCACCATGGTTAACAAGAATGGCATGAGTTCTGAAAAACAAAAATGTAATGTTCTGCACCGAGGACAAAATAATCTGAAATAGCAATACAGCCTAGGGTTCAATTGCTAGAGTATAATTCTTTCTGAAAAGATCTTGGGATCCTACTTGATGTCAAAATGAACTTCAGTCAGTAGTGCACCCCTGTGTGTCCTCAGTTGTATCAGTGAGCATAAAGTCTAAGGACTTAAATCTGCCCCTACAAATTCTAAGTTCAGGATATGTCAACAGACATAGACTACAGACTTCAGGAATAAGACATCTCAAAATAATAGTACAGTAACAAATACAAATCAGTAATACAATTGTCCAGGTCAAAACAACAGTAATTCACCAGTACTGAGCTAAACATAGTATCCGGACATGCATTGACCTACATGATCATGACTATTGGGCAAGCCACCATGACGCAAGGTAATAGTTTCTGTGGGTAGCAGGCCGCCGGGGAGGCTGAGAATCGATCGGGGTACTGACGAGGACTCAGCTGCCAGCAGCCTTATGCTATGTGCAGTACAGTACTGCTTTATTCAGGAAGTGCAACAGCTTATATACCCCTTTAGTAGAGATGTGTACAGCTAGCTAAGGTTTACATAAGTGGAAGGTACAGATTGGTTCAGGTTTATAAACAAGGTATCGATAGGTCAGTCAATCCCCTGGTGTCCACCCTGTGGGATGGCAAGCTCAGCCCCCTGCAGGTGTGCGTGGGGTGCTCATTGTTTACAGCTTACTGTCCTGGGCCCCAGACAGCCCAAGGACAGTTTGCAGCATGAGCTCTGATGTTTAGCAGTTCATGCCCTGACTAGGGAGAGTGTTCTCCCACAAGTTTCTTCTCTAGACAAGAAACCTGGACCAGCCAATGGGCTCAGGCAGTTCTGAATTCTCTGATCAAACTGCCCTTTTTATTGCTGAGTCACAGAAGTACCACCTGGATTTTTTAACCAAAAATTGCAACCCGCCTCTGGTCCCTCTTTGTGCTATCTCTGTCCTCAGTGTGATGTATACCATAAAAAGGAAGTCTAGTCCTCCTGCAGGAGATCAACAGACAAAGCTACACAGACCAATATGGTCATAGCAATGCCATATGGACTCCACGCTATTCAATGTGAATCCCACTGGAGACCTTTATTGTTTGCTCTGACTCCATTTATATAGTCTTGAGCATAAAGCGCACAGCTACACATTAGCATAACCTAGGCAAGGACAACCCAGTCTTTTACATGCGTCACACCTTGTTTTTCTCATTAACCAGATGTCCACTATCTCTTCTCTCCCCCACATAAGGCATCCTGAAGCTGTGGGAACCAAGATCGAAATGCTCAGTCTGCTTATTATTCCTTGTACTGCTACATGTTTATTGTGCAGGCGAACTCTTCATGACCCCGTTGCAGAATTCACAGTAACTCTGGATCATAGAATCAGTCAGGGTTAGAAGGGACTACAAGGATCATCCACTTCCAACCCCCCTGACATGGGCAGGGACATCCTAACCTTGATCAGACTGCCCAAAGCCCCATCCAGCCTGGCCTTAAACTCCTCCAGGCATGGGGCCGCAACCACCTCCCTGGGCAACCAATTCCAGGCTCTCACCACTCTCATGCTCAACAACTTCCTTCTCACACCCAGCCTGAACCTACCCATCCCTAGCTTTGCTCCATTCCCCCTAGTCCTGTCACTATCTGATATCCTGAAAAGTCCTTCCCTAGCTTTTTTTGTAGGCCCCCTTCAGATACTAAAATGCCAAAAGAAGGTCACCTCTGAGCCCCCTCCAGACTGAACAGCTCCAACGCTTTCAGTCTGTACTCATAGCAGAGCTGCTCCAGCCCTCTGATCAACCCAGTGGCCCTTCTCTGGACACGCTCCAGTATGTCCACATCCCTCTTGTAATAGAGGCTCCAGAACTGGATGCAGTACTCCAGATGGAGTCTGACCAGAGGGGAGTAGAGGGAGAGAATCACCTCTCTCGACCTGCTGGACACACTAATAATCAGCTAAGAAGGCAGGATTGCTCACATGTCCATTCTCTTTAAGAAATTCCTCTACATAGTCACACATGCATATGCATGGAAATATTGTATATGGTAGTATTAGCTTTACTAATACTTTGGCGTGCATGGGCCTTGGAAATAACCCGAGACAATAGTAGCGTTACAAATATCCAGTAAAACAAGGTACATACTTGTAAAGCCATGCCTGGAATACTGCATCTCATTCTGGTCTCACACAGTTCAAGGGAGATACCAAAAAATTAAGATGATCCACCAGTGGTATCACCATGGTGGCTAGATGTTTGAAAAACTCGGCTTTTGAAAACAAGTTGAGGGGTTTGGCTTTCTTTGTCTGAGGAAATGTAAAAGGGATAAGGATATATAACCACAGAGTTGCAATATTTAGCAGCTAATTACAAAGAAAATGGAGATGCTTTTTTTCACAGGCATGAACAGTAACAGAACAAGAAGCAATGAAGAAAAGCTGTTCAAGGGAAATAGGTTTGAACATAAAACATAGACAAAATGTTCTTTAATATTCTTGAAGAATTAAATACCACTTGGAAGCCTGTTGCAAAAGAAGCATTTATGTTCCTAGGTGTGGCCATTTATATAATATTAACATTAAAAGGAAAACTCTTTATGTTGTGACTTGTAAATTCAGTAAGCACAGATCTTTTGATTGTCACCTTGGGTTCACATTTCAAAGGACATTTGAAAGAGCAGCACTCTGTTTAGTTTTTATTTATTTGGTTGGTTGTTTTTTTCCCCTTGTTTTTCTTTGTTTTCTTGACGAGCTTGAGATTCTTTCACATGTTTGTCAACCAACTGCTGGAACATATTATTTGTGTCACAAGACAAACTGATTTTGTCACAAGTTGTTTTTTAAGTAGGCTGAACATGAGCCAGCAGTGTGCCCAGGTGGCCAAGAGAGCCAGTGGCATCCTGGCCTGGATCAGGAACAGTGTGGCCAGTAGGACAAGGGAGGTTATTCTTCTCCTGTACTCAACACTGGTCAGCCCACACCTTGAGTGCTGTGTCCAGTTCTGGGCTCTTCAATTCAAGAGAGATGTTGAGATACTGGAACGTGTCCAGAGAAGGGCAACAGAACTGGTGAGGGGCCTGGAACCACAGCCCTGTGAGGAGAGGCTGAGGGAGCTGGAGGTGTGCAGCCTGGAAAAGAGGAGGCTCAGGGGTGACCTCATTGCTGTTTACAACTGTTTACCTGAATGGATACTGTAGCCAGGTGGGGATTGGTCTCTTCTGCCAGGCTACTGGCAACAGAACAAGGGGACACAGTCTCAAGTTGTGGTTGGGGAGATCTAGGCTGGATGTTAGGAGGAAGCTCTTCCCAGAGAGAGTGATTGGCATTGGAATGGGCTTCCCAGGGAGATGGTGGAGTCACCGTCCCTGGAGGTGCTCAAGAAAAGCCTGGCTGAGGCACTTAGTGCCATGGTCCACTTGACTGGATAAGGCTGTGTGATAGGTTGGAATGGATGATCTTGGAGGTCTCTTCCAACCTGGTTAATTCTATGATTCTATGATTCTTCACCTCCTAATCAATAGAGAAGATACGTAATAAAAAAATATTTATAGAACATCTTATTTGTTGGGGGCTAAAAGCACTTATTTGGGAAAAAAACTCAAAGTGCCTGTAGTACCATAAAAGTCAATATGAGGAGGGTGTTTGGAGATCCTTCAAATGACTTATGCAGGCTCAAATACCCAAATATTTCACTGAATCTTGTCCCATGAATATGCAATAGATAGGAGACATAATTGTATGATATAGGCTTTGTAAAATTTTGTGTATAAATAACTGTGGGAAATCTTCAGTGGTGCACATGGATTGTAGGAGTGATCTGCCATGTTCTCAGCGTGCTGAAGAAATGCTGTTCCTTTTGCATAATAGCATCAGAGCAATTATTTGATGCTGGCATCATGATCAGTATTCAAAAGTTATGGAAATGCCATTTTTTTGTAGATTTAATTTGTAAAGCACAGAGGAAAATATAGAGTGACTGGTCTCATAAAATAGCTTTGAATGGAAGTAGGAGTTGATTTGCTTTAAATTATACCGTGGGTGTATAATTTCCACATTTACTGAAATTCTGCAATTTCTGAGATTGTTATTGCAAACTTCAGTTCATTTCTGTCTCATTATACACTGAGGAAGTTTAAGACACGAGCACCCTTAAAGGTTGCTTGTGTCCTGTGTTTCTTCCACAGCTTCTTATCTTCTTGGAAGGCTTTGAAGACTATATAAGATTGCTCAAATGCTTCTAGTGTGCCATGCAGATAGTTTCAGCATTTCTTGGAATAGGCAATCCTGGTGAGAGAACCATAAATGTAGAATAAGCTTTAACATTCAAGATACGTGAACTAATATGATCTGATGTTGACCAAGTTTTCTCACCATCATGGAAGCAATATATCACTGAATATGATCTCACCCTTCTTTATGAGAAGAAAAGATTAAGGAGAGATCTTACTGCTCTCTACTGCTACCTGAAAGGAGGTTGTAGTGAAGCTGCTGTTGGTCTCTTCTCCCAGGTAACTGGTGATAGGATGAGAAGGAGAAAGTGGTGAGGCATTACAGAATCACAGAATGCCAGGGGCTGGAAGAGACCTCAAAGATGCAGCCTGCAAGTGCCGGGTGCTGCACTTTGGCCACAACAACCCCATGCAGAGATACAGGCTGGGGTCGGAGTGGCTGGAGAGAAGCCAAACAGAAAGGGATCTGGGGGTGCTGATTGATACCTGCCTGAACATGAGCCAGCAGTGTGCCCAGGTGGCCAAGAGAGCCAATGGCATCCTGGCCTGCATCAGGAATGGTGTGGCCAGCAGGAGCAGGGAGGTCATTCTGCCCCTGTACTCTGCACTGGTTAGACCACACCTTGAGTACTGTGTCCAGTTTTGGGTGCCCCAGTTTGAGAGGGACATTGAGATGCTTGAGCGTGCCCAGAGAAGGGCAACGAGGCTGGGGAGAGGCCTCGAGCACAGCCTTACGAGGAGAGACTGAGGGAGCTGGGATTGTTTAGCCTGGAGAAGAGGAGGCTCAGGGGAGACCTTATTGCTGTCTACAACTACCTGAGGGGTGGTTGTGGCCGGGGGGAGGTTGCTCTCTTCTCTCAGGCGGCCAGCACCAGAACAAGAGGACACAGCCTCAAGCTGCACCAGGGTAAATTTAGGCTTGACGTGAGAAGAAAGTTCTTCAATGAGAGAGTCATTGGCTACTGGAATGGGCTGCCCAGGGAGGTGGTGGAGTCGCCGTCCCTCGAGCTGTTCAAGGTAGGATTGGACGTGGCACTTGGTGCCATGGTCTAGCCTTGAGCTCTGTGGTAACGGGTTGGACTTGATGATCTGTGAGGTCTCTTCCAACCTTGGTAACACTGTGGTACTGTGATACTGTGAAGATCATCCAGTCCAACTCCCCTGCCAGAGCAGGATCACATCTACCAGATCACACAGGAATACATCCAGGCAAGTTTTAAATATCTTCAGATAAAGAGACTCCACAGTCCCCCTGGGCAGCCTGTTCCAATGTTCTTTCACCTTCACAGTGAAAAAATTCCTCCTTGTGTCTACATGAAACTTCCTGTGATGGTTTGGGAGTTGTCTGCCCCCCCGCCAAATTCCTCAGACTAGGCTCAGTCGTCTGGAAGTTCAAGAAGTTATATTTACAGCATAGCACAATTTACAAGCACATATGTGCACAATATGCACAGATATTTACAGTTATATATACAAGTTGAAGGTAATACAGAAACACAAAATCCCTCCTGAAACAGCCAGATTGCCAGGAGGCTTCCAACCCAAACCTCCTTCCCCCTCTTTCCCTCCCCTCAGAGGTAACCAGATCAATCACCATGCATCTCATGTGGTAAATCTGCAGAGATCTGAGGTGAAATGTCAAAAAGATGACAAGGTGGTTAGAGCAAAAAGGTAAGATTGGGTTAAAGAGTTAAGGCAGGTGCAACCACGCAGACTGCTAGAGAGAACTGAGAAATGTATGATGAGCACCTTATTTGTTGCTTCTCTCAGCAGAAGAATGACTGATATGCATCACTGTTATACATCACTGTGATTTCATAAGAGTGAAATAACCATCACAGTTATCTTCTTTCTTCTCACAGTAAAGGATTTAATTTCTCTCAGTAAAATATTCCAATCAGCCTCAAACCAACACACTTCCTATGCCTCAGCTTCCACCCAGTGCCCCTTGTCCCGTCATTTGGCATCACCAAGCAGAGCCTAACTCCATCCTCCTGGCACTCAGCCTTTACATATTTATAATCATTGATGAGATCACCTCTCAGTCTCTTCTCCAAGCTAAAGAGCCCCAGCTCCCTTAGTTTCTGCTTGTAAGAAAGATGTTCCATTCCCTTAATCATATTTGTAGCTCTGCACTAGACTCTCTTAAGCAGTTCCTTGTACCTCTTGAACTGCGGGGCCCGGAACTGGACACAGTGCTCCAGAAGTGGTCTCAGCAGGGCAGAGTAGAGGGGCAGGAGAACCTCTCTTGACCTACTAGCTACACCCCTTGTATTACACCCTAGAATGACATTGGTCTTCCTGGCCACAAAAGTGCACTGCTGGATCATGGTCAACTTCCCATCAACTGGGACCCCCAGATCCTTTTCCCCTTTGCTGCCTTCCAACAGGTCAGTCCCCAACCTATACTGATACCTGGGGGTTGTTCTTTCCCATGTTCAAGACTCTACACTTGTCCTTGTTGAATTTCACTACATTTCTTTCTGCCCAACTCTCAAGCCTATCCAAGACTCACTGCATGGCAGCACGGCCTTTTGGGGTGGCAGCCACTCCACCCAGTTTGGTGTCATCATCAAATTTGCTGACAGTGCACTCTGTGCCCTCATCCAGGTCATTGATGAATATATTGAGCAGAACTGGTTCCAGTACTGACCCCTGTGGGACTCCACTGGTTACAGGCCTCCAACTGGACTCCATCCTCTGACCACAGCTCTCTGGCTTCTTTCCTTCAATTAGTTCCCAATCCACCTCACTACCTGATCATCCAGACCACACTGCCTCAGTTTAGCCAGAAGGATGCTGTGGGCAACAGTGTCAAATGCTTTACTGAAATCAAGATAAACCACATCCACTGCTGCACTATCATCAATCCACCTGGTTATGTCCTCATAA
>WAAF01013336.1:0-11826 GCA_013400475.1 Tricholaema leucomelas
ATGTATAAGAATAAAAAGCAAAACATAGAGATATAGCCACTTCTACTGCTGGTGAGCTCTGAGCTGCATCTCTCTCCTAATCACACCCTCTGTTTCCATGGCTAATCCACTTTGCTTCCTAACCCCCCTGGCCGAGCCTCCGTTTGTTCCTTGGGACTGGGGTAATGTTGAGAGGGGTAGGGGGAAGGTGGAAGGGGTGGTTGAGAGCCCCTCCTGGGGATTCAGGTTTCTGGGAGGGGAGTTGTGTGTCTGTATTACCTTTTACCTTGTCTATTTCTGTCTATAACTGTATATACTGTAACTATCTGCTTGTACATTGTGCCAGCTGTAAATATAAGCTTCATTCAAATTTCCAGAGTCAGCTGAGTCTAGTCTGGGTGATTTCTAAAGTGTGGGGGGCCAGGGAACACCCAGACCACTACACATCCACACTAGATGGATTGTTATTAATGGCAAGCCCAAGGATATGTTTACGTAGGCACCGGAACCACAACTCTCTTTTTAAACACAGGCTTATTGCTTTTAAATAAGGATACCTGGAACTTTAGAGAAAGCAGACAGGTGATAACACTGTTATTTTTAAGTCTTGGAGAAGATAAAATAAAGAAAATAAGATAGAAGTAATGAAAATCTGCCAGGATCATAATAGAAAACAATCATATATTTCTGCAAGAACATATTAAATCCACTCATGAACTAATCTTCAAGGAAAGGAATCTTTCCCAAAACAGCCACTTAGGTTAAATGGAAGGAAATTACGAACCTGAATCACAAAGCTGTAGGGCTTATGTTAGCATTAAAAAGAAAAATAATAGGAGCCAATCACCCACTCTTTTTCTTCTGTAGTTGCTACTGCTTCTCTCTCTCTTTCTTTTTTTTGATTAAAGAAACTAAGCAGACAAGATTAAGCTCTTCTATTAAGGAGTGTGTGTTGACTCTTTCGAAGAGATCAGTGATGACTTCTCCACAGCTGTTCACGTGAGCTGGCTTTCATTTATCACATTGGACATTCAGGGATGTTTAAGCCTATGAAAATAGTTAATCTGAATTATTTTAAGTTCAAGCTTTTGGGCATTTTTAATTCTTAGGCGAGTGAAGTTTAGTGGGAAATAAACATTCTTAATTCTCAGGTGAGTGAAGTTTAGTGAGAAATAAACATTCTTTCATTTTCTAATATATTGTTCACAAAATAAAGGTTTGTGGATTGTGAGAATTGCTGTAGCCAGCTATACAGAGACAGCAAAGATTATTTCATTCAGGTCCCCCACAGTGTTGGGCTGTACTTGACTATATGCACCCCTCTGGCTGCAAACAACACTTAACACGATAAAAAACACACCTAGGGATATGAGGATTTAGCTTCATTTATTAATTTGTGCAGATATAGAAATTAAATAAACACATAAATAAAGAGCACTCTTCCATAAGTCACTTTGAAAGACCTACGGTGACCACTACAAAGTTTTTTGTTGCTCTGCAGAGAAGTCAAATAATGAACAACCACAAACAAAGCATCTACTGGATTTTGACTTGTATTCTGCAAGCAAAATGGCAGAAATAGCTAATTCTAGGAGAATGTTGCTTTGCTCCCAAGGAAGGCAGAAGCGCTCCTTCACCGAGTACAGCTCCCCACCTTCTTTTTAAGCAGAGGACACAAGATGGGGCTGGCGCCCCACGTTGCCTGCTCACTTGGGCTTGCCTTGCAGAGCCATCTCCTGCCACGACTCTGGAGAGCTGTAAGGGCTTAAAGCACAACTCACCTTCTGCATTATTCAGTGTCTGACCACTTACTCTCCAACACAGAAGACAATCCACATCAGCCTCCTGAAAGAGGCACTTAGCACCCATATACCTGCTTGCATAGAAACATGAACTGTCTCAGAAAGCCCAGAAGAGCAGATTCCCCAACAGCTACCCCAGCAAAGCACGTTGGTGGTGACAGATGAGGAGAGCGAGAGGACACCTGGGTGAGAAGTGCAGTCACGGGCAGCCTGCAAATGCAGAAAGGAAAGGTCATAAAACTCTACATGGTAAAATGCACTAAATTATGTATTAACATATTAAATAATAGGCTCATTTCTGCATGCAGTCACACACTCATGCATCATAAACTCCTGCTTAAACATCAGAAAGAATTTCCTATGTGCATTTAATTAGCTTCTGAATATTATTTTCATACACAATCTGATGATTTGGAACATTTCCAAGATATTAGGACTATGACTAAATACATATAGATAGATGATAGATAGCTGAGATTTGGGTCATTTCTGTAACTAGGATTTTCACTTTACCTTTCCTGCCAAGTGGCTCACTGGCCAAACACCTTCTGGCAGGGAGCTGCACTGCTCAGTTATTATTGTTGCTCATTATAATGGTAAAAACCATCAAAGCTGAGGGCTTCCATCCATCCATAACCCTACGTGTATTTTTAAGCCAGTGGCTAAATTTTTTACTGAGGTTTTGATAGATCTTAAGGATCTGTACTCTGCCCCTTAGAAGCAGCTTTTTAATTAACTTATTTATTTATTGATGAGTGTAGATGATAGGAAAGAAGCCAGGCTAATAAGGAAAGCAAGCCTTCCCAGCCTGTTAACCTCTGCTATTCAATAACGCTCCAAACCCCTCTCTAACTCTCTTTTTTTCTCTCTCTAGACAGACAAGGCAACATGTTTTACATTCAGCACAGGGCAGAAATAAACACCCTTGCCAGCTACATTTCTGCAGAAAATGACCCCTAGATCGATAGATTTGTGTATTTACAGACATCTGCCACAGATGATGAATCCACCAGCAGATTAAATTCAGAAGAAATTACAAGCAGTTGTTGGCATGCTGCTGCAGGTTCACTGTGTGGCCATTTCCCATGAAACAGTACAGGCTTCTAATAGCCTTTAGCCTTGCTGGACTGAGAAAAAAACAAACCTAAACTATGTTATTTGCCAAAACTGTACTTGTCAACCTTGTTTTAAATTAGTTTAACACTGCTTTCCTAGTGTGCTCCCACTGCTGCTCGTCACAGCAGTTCGAAATAATTCTAGAAGGAAGGACAGAGTAAAAAAGAAAATTTACTAAAAGACATTTGCAGACATTGTAAAGAAAACAAAGATCTAAGATGAACTGGTATTTAATGGCTGTTTGGCATGCTTGCAAGTCAGGTCATAGAATCATAGAATCGAGCAGGTTGGAAGAGACTTCCAAGATCATCCAGTCCAACCTAGCACCCAGCCCTGCCCAGCCAACTAGACCATGGCACTAAGTGCCTCAGCCAGGCTTTTCTTGAACACCTCCAGGGACGGTGACTCCACCACCTCCCTGGGCAGCCCATTCCAATGCCAATCACTCTCTCTGTCAAGAACTTCCTCCTAACATCCAGCCTATACTTCCCCCGGCACAACTTGAGACTGTGTCCCCTTGTTCTGTTGCTGGTTGNCAGGCCAGGATGCCATTGGCTCTCTTGGCCACCTGGGCACACTGCTGGCTCATCTTCAGCTACTATCTGCCAGTATCCCCAGGTCCCTTTCTTCCTGGCTGCTCTCAGCCACTCTGGCCCCAGCCAGTAGCACTGCTTAGGGTTGCTGTGGCCAAAGTGCAGAACCCTGCACTTGGCCTTGTTCAATCTCATCCCATTGGCCTCTGCCCACCCATCCAGCCTGGCCAGGTCCCTCTGCAGGGCTCTCCTACCTTCCAACAGATCAACTCCTGCTCCTAGCTTGGTGTCATCTGCAAATGCCATGGTATTAAGTAGAATATCTCCAATAATAAGTAGAAGATGCCATGGTATTAAGTAGAATATCTCCAATACTAAGTAGAAGATGCCATGGTATTAAGTAGAATATCACCAAAAAAATCCCAAGCTGTCCCAGACTCAGGTTAGTACGATAGTATGATGGACAGAGTCACTCTGACCAAATGCAAGGTAGACAACACACTTTCACACTAATAAATTTCACTCCACAAGGATTAATAGCTCTGGTTTAACCAAATTGCCTTCATTTCCAGGCCTAACATGTTATCTGCACAGGGTTTACTAAATAAGTTATTTAAACATGTTTTTGTCAAGTAATTAAAGGTAATCACAACAAAATCACAGCTCCCCTTCAACGCAAAATGTGCATTTCATGCAGCACTCAGGCATGTAACAACTCTTCATGCCTACATACACCTTACCTAAGCATTTTGCTGAGAAGAGGACAGTGACATTTGCATGGCACTGTCCCTTCTTGCCATAAAAAGCTGTTAGGGCACACACTGCCAAGGCAAGCAGTCAGTACAACTCCCTTCTTGGACTTTGGAAAGGAACCAGTGGCTGTGGCGAATGCAAATGGAGCTAATAACAATTATTAAAGGCAGCAACTGGGTACTAGTCACACATTCTAATCATTCTCAAGTTTTCTCACGATAACACTTTAAAGCCCTAGAGCATTTCAAGCTGCTAGATTTAACACTGGGTCAGACCCCACATAAGAGCTAACTGCTCACCAGTGGAGCATAATTTGTGGGGGGAAAAAAAATAGAAGCATGACTCAGGCAATTTGAATTATATCTCGCCTTTAATCACTGAAAGTGATATTCCCAAAGAACTACCTTTCAAATTAAACACTTCTCTCCATTGCAGAAGATATACCCCTCCAATTTAACCTGTCCAAGAAAAGCCACGTGCAGGACTCTTTTTGAGGATGATAAAAATGCTTCTCCATCTCCAGTAATAACCCTCAATCCTTATCATTACCCAAGGCAACTTTAAATTACACAATCACCAATTACACAGTGTACCACTAGAGATATTCCTCTGCCTTTTAGTATCACACTCCTTGCAGACTTGAGTCAACAGCCAGACTCAGCCACATTCAAACATCCCACTGCTTTCATAGAATCAACCAGGTTGGAAGGAGACCTCAAGCTCATCCAGTCCAACCTAGCACCCAGCCCTGTCCAGTCAACCAGACCATGGCACTAAGTGCCTCATCCAGGCTTTTCTTCAACACCTCCAGGGACGGTGACTCCACCACCTCCCTGGGCAGCCCATTTCAATGCCAATCACTCTCTCTGAAGAACTTCCTCCTAACATCCAGCCTATACTTCCCCCGGCACAACTTGAGTGTGAGGCCTGTCTTTGAGGCTTAGCCAGGAGGGTGAGGCTAGGGTTGATTCTGAATGTACTTACATGCCTTGGTACCTTCTGTATTTTGTTTATTTCTGTAAATAGCATTTCAATTTAAGCTCCAATTCTGTACAAGTCTGTTTATTTGCTCCTTTGGGGTAAATTCTTTCTGTCCTCAGTCCAGAGCTGGTTCCAGCTCAAACTGAGACAACTGCTTACTGTGAAAGACTGTGTTTACAAAGCTGTATTTGTATTTTCATTTATGAATAAAACAATCTGTCACCTTAGTGGGACATAAAGCATAGGAAATACTTCCAAGGATCCATTTGATGAAAATGGTTGACAAAAAGCTCAACATGGAAGACTTTCTCAGCAGCATGAGTGCAGCCCAGACAGCAACCCTGTGCTGGGCTGCAGCAAGAGCAACATGGCCTGCAGGGCATGGCAGGGATTCTGCCCCTTTACTCTGCTCTCTTGAGACCCCACGTAGAGTACTGTGTGCAGTTCTGGAGCCCTCAAAACAAGAAGGATGTGGAACTGTTGGAGCAAGCCCAGAGGAAGCCACAAAGATGCTCAAAGGACTGGAGCAGCTTTGCTATGAGACCAGGCTACAAGAGCTGGAGCTCTGCAGCCTGGAGAAGAGAAGGCTTTGAGGAGACCTCGGAGTAGCCTTCCAGTATCTGAAGGGGCCTAAAGGAAGGATGGGGAGGGACTATTGACAAGGTCTTGTAATGACAGGATGAGGAGTAATGGGTTTGAACTGGCAGAGGGGAGATTTAAACAGGATATTGGGAAAGGGTTGTTACCAGTAAAGGTGGTGAGACACTGGCACAGTTTGCCCAGGGATGTTGTGGCTGCTCCCTCCCTAGAGGTGTTCAAAGCCAGGTTGGATGAGTCCTTGAGTGACCTGTTCTAGTGGGAGATGTCCCTACCTATGGTGGGGGTTTAGAATGGCTGAGCTTTGAAGTCCCTTCCAGCCTAAACCATTCTATGATACGTAAAGGTTCCAGCTTAAGAGAAGTTCTTATAGTCCAGAGAGTATAACTGTTTTTGTGCTGAGATGACCTGATTCGGGGCTACATCACACATAAGCAGCAACAAGCTTCCTGTTCCTCCATTTCAAACCAGTGCAATCACATGTTCTCAGCCATGTCATGCCTGTCACTCCTAGATACTGAAGATAGAAGCCAAGTAATACAAACAATTTGGCTCAGATTTCAGTTTGGAAGACATTGAGGAGGAGCCCTAAATATTATACTACGTTCTCAAATTCTATGAGTTAATTTAAAAACAAAGATATCTGATCTCTGTCTATTGTGCTCCTAAGACAGTAACCAGAATTGCAGCTTTTCAGCAGGCAGCTCTCAACAAAAGACAATTGTGGGGAAAAAAAAGAAAAAAAGAAAGACCAAGAGCATCTGAAACGGCCTGGAGGCAGCAGCCTGTGCAGGGAACATGCCTCCTCCCAGCAGCCAGCTGTGTAGCAGCATCCCCACATGTGCTCTATGCATTAACTTCATTACATGGCACCATAACAGTTCCTTGCAAAGTGATAGCTGATGGTGTCCTACAGTAGCTGAGGTGGTCGCACGATGGAAAGGCAGAAGAATGATGGCATGCAGGCAAGGTGACAAGCACAGAGCCAGTCCTGCAGGTGCTTCGTGCTCTGCTGCGCGCAGAGTCACAGAACGGCTCAGGTTGGAAGGGACCTCAGACATCATCTACCCTAACCTCCCCACAATGGGCAGTGATGCCTCTCAACCAGACTTGGCTGCTCAAGGCCTCATCCAGCCTGGCCTTGAACACTCCTAGGGAGGAGCCACAAACAAACAACAACAGAATCCTAGAATCAAGCAGGTTGGAAGAGACCTCCAAGATCATCCAGTCCAACCTAGCACCCAGCCCTATCCAGTCAACCAGACCACGGCACTAAGTGCCTCATCCAGGCTTTTCTTGAACACCCCCAGGGACGGTGACTCCACCACCTCCCTGGGCAGCCCATTCCAATGCCAATCACTCTCTCTGCCAACAACTTCCTCCTAACATCCAGCCTAGACCTCTCTTGGCAACAACAAACCAAACCAAAACCCCAACAAAACCCCCCACAAACAAACTGGACAACTCCCCTTGCTCCCTCATCATTTTCTTAGCATAAGCTGTGTCTGAAGACAATAATCAATTGCCTTTTCCCAGGAAAACTAAGTACTGCATAATTATTTTTTTACATATATACAAAGACTACTCGAATTACAGAGAATCCTGAAAACTAAGCTATGACTTGGATAGGCTGAGTAAAACTTTTGCCAACTATAACAGAAGTGGCTAAACTGCAAAGGAGGATTTTTGACGTGCTGCTGAACGACTGAACCGGTGGGAAATGCAGTATTTATGGAGGACTGTGCTCCTGTTGGGATGTAATTGGATCTAATGGCCACTGCAATTAAATTTGTTAATTGTTTTTTTGTCTCAAAGAAGAGTTGTTGTCTCCTGCTGCTGATTCCAGGAAAGTTTCACTTAATTTTCAAAGAACAATAGCTAGGTTGCCTTGTGGGGGGAATTACCAAGGTGAAGCAGCATCCAGAAACCTTTGCTAAGTTCAGCTGGCACTGTGTTGTTTTCAAAACAACTACAGGTCTATCGATAAAGCATTAGCTAACAATTAGACAGATACTTCTTAGACACCATCTAAAAAGTTAGATACTGTCACCTTCTAAGGGGAGGCTCAGATCCGAATCTACGCGTCCGTCATCGGACTATCAGCTAAGGCAGCGCTCCTGCCCAGGTGTGCAGGGTGCACCCAGTGCTGGCCTGTTTGCTTTAGACTTGCACAAGAGAAATTGGCAGGGTCCCAGTGTGAAGGCCAGTGTGACACATACCTAATCATCCCATAATTACCTTCATTTCACATACTGTTAAGCACAGTACAGCTATATGACAGGGTATCTGCCAAGCACACTTAATTAATCTACTGCTTTATAATTTCACATCGCCTGCTAGTTTCTAATAGACTGGTAAATAGTGATAATTACAGCATGTGTGTGGTTTAGGTCTCCAGCCCAGCTTTTTTAAACCAATACAAGCTTTTTATCACCTTTAGTAAAGGCAGCAACAACAGAGATCAGGTTTTTTTCCCTCCCCAATTTTGTGTCATCCCTTCTGCCCTCCCCAAGCGAGGCAGTATAAAAATTATATACAAGCTTCGATTCCAAGGAGGCTTCTCTTTTTTTTTTACATGATTATTTCCTTCACTTTTTCATATAATCTTTAAATTCTCATTTTCTAAACTTCAGATTCCCGAAACACACTGGCACTGTTGCTGAGCCAAGGTGAAATACAGGAGTGGACCTGCCTCCACATCACAAACTTCTGTGAAGACGTTCAAAACCTGCCTGGATGCACTCCTGTATGATCTACTCTAAGCGATCCTACTCTGGCAGGGGGGTTGGACTAGATTGTCCTTTCAAGTCCATTCCAATCCCTAACACTGTGTGATTCTGTAACTTGGTTAATTCAGCACTACAGTATTTAGTTACCATTGTATGAGTAACCTGCCCTGGCCCATACTCAGCAAAGTTTATTTTGCAGAGCAAGTCCCTTCTGCTCCAACAGTCATCTGCCAGTCTACACCAGACTTACCTCTGCTCTTTATGTCAGCTGCCTACCAAGACTCCCACTTCTATCACAACTTTGAGAAACAGGACATTGTGCAGATGAAGACTGTGTATAAGAAAGCTCTCCCCATAAATGAAGGCTGCAAGATTAGGCTTTCAGACTGTGCATGTATTAACAGGCATCCATGCATCATTACTCTTGAGTGTCATAGTGTTTTGCACTATGTTACAAAACAGTTTTTATGATGTCTTTATTTTCAGATACTTATCAGCCAGAACTGTCAATATGTCCTATTTCAGTTCTCTGCAAAGCCTATGAGAGATGTTCTTAAGTCTGAAACTACTTCTGATAAAAAAAAACACCCAAATACATACAGACATACCCCATTTACAGGAAAGCTTACAGTTTGAACTAAAAAGAACTTTTCCAGCCTCAATTGTTGATGACAAAGTTATTACTAAGCTTCCACACATTTTTGGGTACAACTTCTATCCTGATGTTTCATTTTTTTTAATGTAGTTACTAACTTGTGATATAACCTTGCTATTAGTATAGTTACAGCTGATACAAAATGCTAACATCATCAGAGGCTGTCTAGGGAGGTGGTGGAGTCACCAAGCCTGGAGGTGTTCAAGAAGCTGTGGATGTAGCACCTCAGAATACAGTTTAGTGGTGATGGCAGTTGGGCTGTTGCCGGACTTGATGATCTTCAAGGTCTTTTCAAACCACAGTGTTATACGGTTCTATAAACCTAGCAATGACTTATTCTGAAGTCTAGTACACATTCAGTGGAAATACAACCCACAGACAAGCTAAAACTGAAAAGCAATTTGCATTTCCTTTGTCAGAACACATCCACATGTGTGGCATGTGAACGAACAACAACAGAGTACACCGCATCCTGACTTTTCACTCGGTTATTCTAGTAGGTATGAACTCTTAAGATGGGATTTTTACAGCATCTTTTATCTTCATTCCAGTTTCTGTCATATCCCCTAATGCTTTCCTGTTCATGCAGATTTTTCCACCAGCACAGACGTTTTGGGGGTAACAAAAACAAGGCCAAGTGTAAGGTCCTGCACCTGGGTCGGCACAATCGCAGGCACAGCTCCAGGCTGGGTGGTGAATGGCTGAGAGCAGCCCTGAGGAGAAGGACCTGGGGGTCTGGGATGATGAAAAGCTCAACATGAGCCTGCAGTGTGCACATGCAGCCCAGACAGCAACCCTGTGCTGGGCTGCAGCAAGAGAAGTGTGGCCAGCAGGGCAAGGGAGGTGATTCTCCCCCTTTACTCTGCTCTCCTCAGACCCCACCTGGAGTACTGTGTGCAGTTCTGGAGCCCCCAACACAAGAAGGACATGGAACTGCTGGAGCCAGTCCAGAGGAGAGCCACGAAGATGCTCAGAGGGCTGCAGCAGCTCTGCTATGAGGACAGGCTGAGAGAGTTGGGGCTCTTCAGCCTGGAGAAGAGAAGGCTTTGAGGAGATCTTAGAGTGGCTTTGCAGTATCTGAAGGGAGCCTACAGGAAGGCTGGGGAGGGACTATTGACACGGTCTGGTAATGTCAGGACGAGGGGGAATGGGTTTAAACTGGCAGAGGGGAGATTTAGATTGGACATTAGGAGGAAGTTCTTTACAGTGAGGGTGGTAAGACACTGGCAGAGGTTGCCCAGGGAGGTTGTGGATGCTTCCTCCCTGGAGGTGTTTAAGGCCAGGCTGGATGAGGCCTTGAGCAGCCTGCTCTAGTGGGAGGTGTCCCTGCCTATGGCAGGGGGTTGGAGCTGGATGATCCTTGAGGTCCCTTCCAACCTAAACCATTCTATGATTCTATGAAGTACATTTGCCAGCACTATGCCTTTAAAAGTGTAAGGGCACTAAGTCCCAGAACTTTTCTAAATACCTATTTTATTCTAATAACATTTTTTCTTTGAGGAACTTACCATGCAAGTTTTTTTTTCTGCCTTTTGAGTTAAGGTGTCTTGACTGAAGCATTATCAGATAAGAAAACGACTCCACCATGGCTCTTTTTAAAATCCCAGGCAGCATAATTTAAAACACTGACCTGTAAAACTTATCCACAGGTTTTAACCTCTTATCATCATGTTGACAACAACCACGCACTAACTAGTAGGGCTTGCAGGTGCACTCCAAAAGGAACCATGCACAGGTATTCCCAGGGCAGGCAGAGGGAGCTGTATCTCCAGTTTTACTCTTTAAAGAGACAGCTATAAACGAGGCATCAGGGTTTAAATTTGGAAACATAAAATTCCATTTCCCTATAACACCAGTTTGGGTTTGACTATTGGAACCAATCGAGTCCAGCTTTAAAATCTTCAGGAAAAACACAATTTGCCTAAAGGTTACGGGAAAGTGAGATGGAAAAAATCATTTCTCATGAGAGCAGCTACGTAAGGACAGATAAGAGATTCAGGCAACTGATCACTGGCTTTGGGGTTTTTAGCTTAGATTTCCCATAATTTCCATTTTTCCTTAGCGATGCAACAGTGAAAAATATGGCAGGCATTCAGCAAACCACGTCACAAAGGAAGGAATAAAATAGGATGGACAAGTATCACAGTTTTATGGAAGAGAAAAGCCCTCCTCTCTTACTCATACAGTCATGGAATGGTCCAGGCTAGAAAGCACCTCTGAAGGTATCATAGTATCACAGTATCATCAGGGTTGGAAGAGACCTCACAGATCATCAAGTTCAACCCTCCACCACAGAGCTCAAGGCTAGACCATGGCACCAAGTGCCACGTCCAACCCTGCCTTGAACAGCTCCAGGGACAGCGACTCCACCACCTCCCTGGGCAGCCCATTCCAGTAGCCAATGACTCTCTCACTGAAGAACTTTCTCCTCACCTCAAGCCTAAATTTCCCCTGGCGCAGCTTGAGGCTGTGTCCTCTTGTTCTGGTGCTGGTTGCCTGAGAGAAGAGAGCAACCTCCTGCTGGCTACAACCACCCCTCAGGTAGCTGTAGACAGCAATAAGGTCTGCCCTGAGCCTCCTCTTCTCCAGGCTAAACAATCCCAGCTCCCTCAGCCTCTCCTCGTAGGGCTGTGCTCGAGGCCTCTCCCCAGCCTCGTTGCCCTTCTCTGGACACGCTCAAG
>WAAF01013336.1:16275-51346 GCA_013400475.1 Tricholaema leucomelas
GGGCTGCCCAGGGAGGTGGCGGAGTCACTGTCCCTGGGGGTGTTGAAGAAAAGCCTGGATGAGGCACACAGTGCCATGGTCTGGTTGACTGGATAGGGCTGGGTGCTAGGTTGGACTGGATGATCTTGGAGGTCTCTTCCAACCTAGTTGATTCTATTCTAAACACCAGGGTAAGCAAAAGGAACTGTAATGCTTTCACATAATTTCTGGGCTAGTGAAGGCAAAGTTGTGCTATAATTGGAAGGTCTTTTCCTGAAGTGTGCTCCTGACCAAGGCGCAGTGTGGCACTCAACTCTTCTAAGCCTGTACTGCAGGAACAGTTTTTTCCAACCTGCAATTGGAGTGCATTTCAGTATGGAATCTTAGCTAAAAATAACATTAGCTATTCATATTTAATGTCTGGATGAAAAAACCTGTCTATTTAAGGTAGAGCCTGTTGTCTCTAAGATGTCAACAGTAAGTAATATTATTTGAAGCGGAATGTTTCATTTAATATTTAATAGCATGTCTAATGAAACTAGGGGGAAAACAGTGCGATTTCAGAGAAGTAGAAAATGCCCAGCATCATTCCAGTGTTCACACCTGCAATACTGTGTCCAGCTTTGGGTTCCCCAGTTCGAGAGAGACAGGGATACGCTGGAGAGAGTCCAACAGAAGCTATGAGGATGACTGTGGGACTTGCACAACTCTTCTCTGAGGACCTACTGAGAGACCTGGGGCTGATTAGTCTGGAGAAGAAAAGGCTGAGAGGGGATTTGATTGACACCTTTTAGAATGGTTTAGGTTGGAAGGGACTTCAAAGCTCAGCCAGTTCTAATCCCCCACCATAGGCAGGGACACCTCCCACTAGAACAGGTCGCTCAAGGCCTCATCCAACCTGACCTTGAACACATCGAGGGAGGGATCAGCCACAACCTCCCTGGGCAACCTGTGCCAGTGTCTCACCACCCTCACTTTCCTAGCATGCTGTTTATATCTCCCCTCTGCCAGTTTAAACCCATTACTCCTCATCCTGTCATTACAAGACCTTGTCAATAGTCCCTCCCCAGCCTTCCTGTAGGCCCCTTCAGATACTGGAAGGCTACTCCGAGGTCTCCTCAAAGCCTTCTCTTTTCCAGGCTGCAGACCCCCAGCTCTTGTAGCCTGGTCTCATAGCAAAGCTGCTCCAGTCCTCTCAGCATCTTCGTGGCCTTCTCTGGACTTGCTCCAACAGTTCCACGTCCTTCTTGTGTTGAGGGCTCCAGAACTGCACCCAGGACTGCAAGTGGGGTCTGAGGAGAGCAGAGCCAAGGGGCAGAATCCCCTCCCCTGCCCTGCTGCCCACACTGCTCTTGCTGCAGCCCAGCACAGGGTTGCTGTCTGGGCTGCATGTGCACACTGCAGGCTCATGTTGAGCTTTTCATCACCCTAGACCCCAGGTCCTTTTCCTCAGGGCTGCCCTCAGCCATTCCCCACCAGCCTGGAGTTGTGCTTGGGACTGCACCCACCCAGGTGCGCAATAAATATCTGAGGGGTGGGTGTCACGACGAAGAGACTCTTCTGGGTGGTGCCCAGTGACAAGACAAGGAACAATGGGCACAAGCTGGAACAGAGAAGGTTCCACCTCAAAATGAGGAAGCACTTCTTTACAGTGAGGGTGACTGAGCACTGGAGCAGGCTGCCAAGAGAGGTTGTGGAGTCCCCTGTTGAGACTTTCAAAACCTGTGTGGTTGCATGTCCGTGTGGCCTGCCCTGGGTGATCCTGCTTTGGCAAGGAGGTTGGACTTCATCTCCAAAGGTCCCTTCCAATGCCTATGATTCTGTGACTCTGTGTAATATTGCAGTATTTCAATATATTCTGTATTATAGGCAGCTAACCTAAATTTTCACTTGCTTCTGTCAGTACAAAACATAGAGAGGATGCTTGATGCAAATCAAGTCTGGAATGATCCAGTCACTCCTCTTTCAGAAGCTGGTGTAGTCACCATGTAGCTCAGAGCCAGAAACTGGATTTTCTGTTCTACCAGCCAAGTTTCACGTTCATCACAAATTAAACCCTGCTACCAATTTGATTAACCAAATAAGGACTTTTTGTCCTGAAGAGATGAATCAGAAGCCAGAGAAGTTGAAACTTACACTATTTCCTGATAATCTTTTAACACACAAAGTCTGCAAAACAACAATCTTTTCAGATAAAACTTAAAGCCAAATCTAGACTGAATTCATATATCCTTGCTAAAAAAGGAATTGTTACATATTCTACTTCTTAGCACAGCATCCAAATCAATTCATGTTACCTTTCATAAAAGGATTCAATACTTACATAAGCAGCACCTCATAGTAAATGGTCACTATCAAAGGAGAGTACTTTAGAAGTCCAACGTGTCCAGAGAAGGGCGATGAAGCTGCTGAAAGGCCTGGAACACAAACCCTATGAGGAAAGGCTGAGGGAGCTGGGGGTGTGCAGCCTGGAGAAGAGGAAGCTCAGGGGGGACCTCATTGCTCTCTACACCTACCTGAAGAGAGGTTGTAGCCAGGTGGGGGTTGGTCTCTTCTCCCAGGCAACCAGCAACAGAACAAGGGGACACAGTCTCAAGTTGTGCCGGGGGAAGTCTAGGCTGGATGTTAGGAGGAAGCTCTTCACAGAGAGAGTGATTGGCATTGGAATGGGCTGCCCAGGGAGGTGGTGGAGTCACCGTCCCTGGAGGTGTTGAAGAAAAGCCTGGATGAGGCACTTAGTGCCATGGTCTGGTTGACTGGATAGGGCTGGGTGCTAGGTTGGACTGGACGATCTTGGAGGTCTCTTCCAACCTGGTTGATTCTATGCTCCTTTTCGCATGGGCAGCTATAATTCCATCAACACCTAAAAGTTCTGTTGGATCTAGGAACAAAAGTTAGGGTCACAAGAAGAAATTCAAATGATCAAGTAAAAATCTGATTGCTTACCTATAGCATTCAAGTGCCAACACTGGTTTTGAAGTATCTTTTTTCTCCAATCTAATATTTATTATCTACAATCTATAAAACAGCCAGCTGATCACTCAGAAGTCTTTACTTGTTTTACAGAAAGGGTAAAAAGAATCCACTTACAAATTCCTGGACAGAACAAATACACTGATACCTGTATGTAAGAACAAACACCTGTCCCACAGGCATCGACACCACAAATCAGTTGAGATACAGAGACTTACACACCATGAATTCTTATGTTCACTCAAACTGACTCTAGACTAACACAGCCATCAAACTTAGGTGTCCAAAATCCAACCCTCCAGTCTGCTGCTGAATTTAGACTGTTTGAATTCGGTCTAAAGGAGATACTGCAAAGGCATCACATGTGGAAAATCTATAAACTTGGGGTTTGATGCCCTTGTCAAAAAGAGGTCTTTATCTCTGTAATTACTAGACAGCCACATTTACTTTCTTTTCTGATGCTCTACCCTACCTCCTAGTTGAAAAGCACCAATGTAAGGAAAATGTTTTCAAATAACCTTCATTTTATTTAATTTTTTTCAGTTTGACACTTTCTGTCCAGTTAACCTACTAGAAAACAATATTTAAGGACCATGTCTACATACACACAATCTTTTGTTATTATCATTATCGTTTAACAGCTGCTCTCAGTTTGGCTGACCTTCCTCTTGGGTTTGTTTGAATATCCTTGGCCTGGGGTGTAAGAACTTTTTTCTGTATAAAAATCCAATTGGAGTTGGATTTCCCATGGAGAGACTGTTGTGCACCATCTTCTTTGGAGCTGTTTTTCAGAGCTTGTCTTATCTTCTGCCTTGAGCCAAGATTGTACTTTTCTGTCATGTCTATTCCATGAAGAAAACGTTTGATAATGCGATCCTCCAAGGAATGAAAGGAGATGGCGACAAGGCGACCTCCAGCTCTAAGGAACTTCTCAGCTGTTTTCAGCCCTGAAAACAGTTCATGGAGCTCATCATTGACAAATATCCGCAGGCCTTGAAAAGTTTTGGTAGCAATGTGTGCAGGTCTCTGAAGCAGGTCCCTTCGAGCATACAGTGCTGATGCTGGAAAAGCACCTGTCAGCAATTGCAAAAGGCATATGTTAATGTCTTACTACTTCCACACAGCAACCCTGACAGTAATCCACTCCTGCACCATGACTCTGGGGGAAAGCAAGATTACACCTGGCCCCTGAGTGGTGAGCTTCTTTCTGGACAATGCATCTTTCTTTTCTGCTTTGATTCATAGTTCTGAAAGCAAACTCTATTCAACTGAGGTGAAATTGCAGTGCCATGGGTAGTGACACCTTCCAATAGACCAGATCGCTCAAAGCCTCATCCAACCTGGCCCAAGCAGCGCTACAGGCTGGGGACAGAGTGGCTGGAGAGCAGCCAGGCAGAAAGTGATCTGGGGGTGCTGGTATATAGTAGGCTGAACATGAACCAGCAGTGTGCCCAGGTAGTCAGCAGAGCCAGTGGCACCTTGGCCTGGATCAGGAACAGTGTGGCCAGTAGGACAAGGGAGGTAATTCTGCCTCTGTACTCAGCACTGGTCAGGCCACACCTTGAGTACTGTGTCCAATTCTGGGCCATTCAATTCAAGAGAGATGTTGATGGACTGGAACACATCCAAAGAAGGGTGATAAAGCTGGTGAGGGAGCCCAGAGCACAGGCCTGTGAGGGGAGGCTGAGGGAGCTGGTGGGGGCAGCCTCTTCTCCCAGACAACCAGCAACAGAACAAGGGGACACAGTCTCGAGTTGTGCCAGGGAGGCCTAGGCTGGATGTGATGAGGAAGTTGTTGCCAGAGAGAGTGATTGGCATTGGAATGGGCTGCCCAGGGAGGTGGTGGAGTGGCCATGCTGGGAGGTGTTCAAGAGAAGACTGGATGAGGCACTTAGCACCACGGTCTGGTTGACTGGCTAGGGCTGGGTGCTAGGTTGGACTGGATGAGCTTGGAGGTCTCTTCCAACCTGGTTGATTCTATGATTCTGTATAAATACCTACTTGAAATCTGGTTCTGAAAAATCTAAATAGACAGGACAGCTTGCTATATGCCAGGAGATTTTCAGTCTGACCATGAACACAGTTACTCTGCAACTGCAGTACTGAACAAGTAAACAACAGAAATCAGCTACTCAAGCTACCAGCATGACTGGGACACTACCGGGTCTCTGAAAGGTTCTTCCGTTTGACCTGCCATGGTTATCTAGCACAATGTCTCCCTACAATAATATTCTATAATGATGAACCAGGACATTCATTTTTCACTGTGAATTAATGCATCACACATCAAAGAAGGACAAATTAACCTTCAGATATATTCTGATACAGACCTGAGCTGAAGATGCACAAAGAGCACTGCCAGGCATAAACAACAGTACAGAACAGCAGCATTCAGGAAACTAGCAAAGAAATGCAGCCACTCTACAGCTTTAGGGAGCAAACTCCCTCAAACTAAAACCAAAATCAAACTATTCCAAGGTCAAAACTTACTGGTCTGTCTTCAGAGACCGGGACTGACTAATACATGTCATCTGTGGTAGAGGACAGGCTGAGAGAGCTGGGATTGTTTAGCCTGGAGAAGAGGAGGCTCAGGGCAGACCTCATCGTTGTCTACAACTACCTGAAGGGAGGTTGTAGGCAGGTGGGGTTGGTCTCTTTTCCCAGACAACCAGCAACAGGACAAGGGGACACAGTCTCAAGTGCGCTGGGGGAAGTCTAGGCTGGATGTTAGGAGGAAGTTCTTCCCAGAGAGAGTGATTGGCATTGGAATGGGCTGCCCAGGGAGGTGGTGGAGTCACCGTGCCTGGGGGTGTTCAAGAAAAGCCTGGATGAGGCACTTAGTGCCATGGTCTGGTTGACTGGATAGGGCTGGGGAATAGGTTGTACTGGATGAGCTTGGAGGTCTCTTCCAACCTAGTTGATTCTATTCTATTCTATTCTATTCTATTCTTTTCTATTCTATTCTATCACACTGGCCTTCACCTTTTTCAGCAAAGGCAGCAGATACTGATGTATATTCCAGGGGTGAAAACATTTCTTACCCTACTCAGTTCTCTGGTACAGTTAAATAAAAATCTACTTGTGCTTACCGCTGAGGCACAAAGTCTCTTGCCCAACCCCCTCCAATTACCATGACACTAAAAGAAAATGCTTCCTGGTAACAGGCTGTACAACGTTCAAAAATATGAGGGGGAAAAAAAAACCTCTGTATGGGAAGCTTGTAAAATGAATTTCATTCATAAAAACACCACGCTTCTGGCTAGATGACTGGTTTGAAATCCCAGGGAGAGAAATTACCATTTTCAGTTTTGGGATGCCCTGATGCTACTCACACGTTCAAAAAAACCTAATAGATTCACACGTTGCAATGTATTGAAACTTTAAAAAGGCAGTGAATGAATTTAGCCTCTTGCTGTGCCTGTCAATATGAACTATTAAAGTCCCCAGAGTGTATGAGAGTGGGAGAGTTTAAAAATTAATTCAGATGGTGCACCTGTTTGCAGGAATCCGTCTGGTGAATTAGCACCGCGGTTAATAAGCTTCTGTGACGCAACTAATGTCCTTTTGTCTAGGCTCCCTCAGTACGGAGTTCATCCTCACCCATCTGAAATTCAGGCAATATTACAAATTCCAAAACGATAATTAAGGTCTGTAACTGTGAACCCATCTGAACGAGAGTGGCCTTACCCAGTAAGAAGAAGAAAGGGACCTGGGGGTACTGGTAGATAGTAGCTGAACATAAGTCAGCAGTGTGCCCAAGTCATCAGAGAGCCGATGGCATCCTGGGCTGGATCAGGACAGTGTGGCCACCAGGACAAGGGAGGTTATTCTGCCCTTCTACTCAGCACTGGTCAGACCACACCCTGAGTACTACATCCCTGAATTCAAGAGAGATGTTGAGATACTGGAAGGTGTCCAGAGAAGGGCAGCAAGGCTGGGGAAGGGCCTGGAGTACAGTCCTGTGAGGATAGGCTGAGGGAGCTGGGGGTGTGCAGCCTGCAGAAGAGGAGGCTCAGGGCAGACCTCACTGCCCTCTACAACTATCTGAAGGGAGGCTGTAGCCAGGTGGGGTTGGTCTCTTCTGCCAGGCACCCAGCAATAGAACAAGGGGACACAGCCTCAATTTGTGCTGGGGGAAGCATAGGCTGGATATTAGGAGGAAGTTGTTGGCAGAGAGAGTGATTGGCATTGGAATGGGCTGCCCAGGGAGGTGGTGGAGTCACCGTCCCTGGAGGTGTTCAAGAAAAGACTGGATGGGGCACTTAGTATCATCGTTTAGTTGATTGACTAGGGCTGGGTGCTAGGTTGGACTGGATGATCTTGGAGGTTTTTTCCAACCTAGTTGATACTATGATTCTATTCTATGATTCAGTACAATTCTTTAGCTTTAATTCTGCAAACTTCTTCAGGAGCTCATCAAGTCTTTCCACTTCCAGGTGGCTACATGATCTCAAAATGATCTGTTAACATATTAGGTCTCCAAATAACACTGAGAACAATTAAATTTTAAATTAACTAACAGATAACAAGGTACATTACTCATTGAAAAGAAATTAAAATAGACCCATCAGTTGTATTACAATTATATTCTCCAGCTATGGGAACCCAACCACCTCCCTGGGAAACCTGTTTCGGTGTTTCACTACCCTCACGGTAAAGAACCTGTTCCTAACACCCAATCTAGATCTGTTCTTCTCTAGTTTGAAGCCATTGCCCCTTGACCTATCACTATAGGCCTTTGTAAACAGTCTCTCTTTGTCCTTCTTGCAGGCTATAAATGACACCAGCTATCTGCACACTTGAAGAAAAGCACACCAAACTTACACATTTACCATCTTGGCAGGTACCTGCTGGATTCATTGCCTTTGGCATGTACACTACCTGATGCATGCCTGATTCATGTACCAAGCTGCACTTCAAATCCAGCAGACTTTGAAGTGAGAATAAAAATTCCCTCTCACTATCCCACAAAGTGACCATTAAGTGGTGACTCACATGTGACCCATTAAACATTGAATCACAGAATGGTTTAGGTTAGAAAAGACCTTTAAGATCATCAAGTCCAAATGTTCATGTAACACTGCCAAGTCCACCACTAAATTGTGTCCCTTAGGTCAGGAAGGGATCTTCACCAGAGTCTTTTGTTTATTTTCTTAGCTCAAGCTAGTGCTTAAAATTATTTCAGAAGTTACTGAGCTACTTGTTTATGGTTTGTATCTTTAGCAGAGCAATATGATTGCCTCACTCTCAATAACGGTAGACTTTTAACCAACAGTTGTTCAAAAAGCACATATCTCGTGACAAAAAAAGAAGAACTTTTGGTTTGTGATGTTGCTGACAATGCCTACTAAAAATGTAACTCTTCAAGTTTTATAAAAGCCTCACAGTGTTTTACCTCCTTGTGGTTTTTTTCAGCTCGATTGTTCCTCACATTCACCATTTACAGCAGGGGCTTACAAAGCAAGCAGTGTCTTCAGGTCCTTTAATCACAGCAGCTAAACTTTGGGCCTCAATTAACTGTTCAAGTTTCAGTTTTTTAGTTTTCAAATGACTGCTTCAATTTTTCTCAAGTATCCTGATTTATACAGGCCCAAACCTTTTCATTTTTAAGTCCCTAAAGTTTCCAGTTTTAATACTAATGGCACTTTAGGGATAGGGTTTTTTAAGTCTTCAGGATAGTGATACAACACTTCACAAATGGTCAATCTGAATAGCCATTTTGGAGGTCTGTATTCAAGAGCCAGCAGGTTAGAACTGTTTGTGACGAGACACATTCACTTTCATTGCTTGGGTAAAAAGACCAAAATATCCAACATTTCTCACCACACTGTTCACAAACACAGAATCATAGAATCATAGAATCAACCAGGTTGGAAGAGACCTCCAAGATCATCCAGTCCAACCTAGCACCCAGCCCTAGCCAGTCAACCAGACCATGGCACTAAGTGCCTCATTCAGACTTCTCTTGAACACCTGCAGGGACGGTGACTCCACCACCTCCCTGGGCAGCCCATTCCAATGCCAATCACTCTCTCTGCCAACAGCTTCCTCCTAACATCCAGCCTAGACCTCCCCTGGCACAACTTGAGACTGTGTCCCCTTGTTCTGTTGCTGGTTGTCTGGGAGAAGAGACCAACCCCCACCTGGCTACAGCCTCCCTCCAGGTAGTTGTAAACAGCAACAGGATTGGTGTCTTATATTTTCCTGGGAACATCTTCACTTGAGAACACAAACATGAAGGTTCTTGATGTGAGCACAGTTCCTGCCTAACTACATTTTGTTCAAGTTGTTTACAGTGAAGAGCAAGTAAGACAAAGTGTTTCAAGAGTTGCTTCGGGCTGATCTCGTTGGCATTCACAAGGTGAAGCAAGCGAAGTATCTCTTTGCTTTTTGCTCCCTGGTTCTTTAAGGTGACAGAAAAGATCTAATTCCATTCACAACTGGAAACTGCCCTGGTACTTCCCCTCAAAATGTTAAAATCTCAAACTGAGAGAGGTATGATGACATCTCTGATTTTTGAAGGCTCATCAGTACCCGGGAAAAAATTCCCTAGGCTGCTGTCACGCTGCTTTTCAACTTGGTTGGCAGAATGAAAAAAATCACCTCATGTAAAATCTATTATTAAACTAATCATTGAGCTACAATATAAAAAAGGGGGAGCTTAAAAAATACAAAAATAGAGCTGACATCAGAGCAGAACAGGCAAGATTAGATCCTGCATGATTTCAAGTACAAATAGATCCCTCTGGGACTTTGGGGATTAATATTTTTTCTCCTCAGCCACTGTGAAGAATTAATGAGGGTACCTGCAACAATGCTTGCAAGCTGCTGAGTTCTGGTGATCGGGTATATGCTGCGTGCCTGAACGATGGCTGAAGCGATTTTCCTGGCGTGCCTCTCCTCCCCGTATGCTCTCAGGATGGACGCAAGCGCCTGTTGATCTAAAGCGTTCACAACATCAGCAGCAGTGGGCATGTCAGGGTACCTACGCACGAGAAGAGCCAATTAGCTCCCTGACGTCAGCTTTCATTGACAAGAGGTGAAGCTTCATAGCATTGAGACATAAAGTCAAACACACACCCTGCATACAAGTGCCTTTGAGGTGCTCAAACAAGAGGCAGCAACCCTATGAAAACAGATAGCACCGGCACCTTTAAAATCCTTTTCCTTTCTATTCTAAATGGAGTTTGCTCCCTAACATCAATTAGAAGAGCCAAAACTCCCAAGTAGTATCACAAATGATGCTTAATGAGTTGACAAGAATACTTTTCAGCAGCGTACTAAACCGGAACCGCTGGGTGACTTTTTATTTAGTCAGCTTTAGAACATAAACTTGCCCTTTATGGCTCCATTTTAGTCACCTTGCAGTACATGTTGTTTTCTACTCAAAAGTGATTTCAAGGATCTCTCCTTTCACATCTAATACGGAAAAGAATTGCTCATGAAAACAAGTTTTGCTTTAGTTTTCATTAAAAGGCATAAGAGCTCATATCAAAATACTGTTTTGAGAGAATGGAAGTTACTTCATATTACAAAAGATAGGAATTACTACAATATAAACAGTACAGGTCATACATTTATTTGTCTTTAAATCTCTGTCACTTTGCTATTGAAACTGCCTTCAAGTCGTTTGCTGAGCATCATATATGGGTTTGCTAATGTAAACCCACACAAAACCATGGAAGTGCAGAGTATTTTGTCAGGCATCCATTACTCTCCTGCAGTATCTTACAAAAGCTAACAAAACTTAGAAATCAGAGGCAAGTAGTATCATAGCAACAACCCTAGTGCAAGGCTTTTGTTATGCCACAGGTATCCTTTGTTCTTATGCTCCTCTTCCATGTATGCATTCTCATGATGCAAATAGAAACCTGGAGTTCAGGTTCTTGAAATCTGAGGGCTGAATCCCAGGAGGATTACGTGAGATTTTTACACAACACTAGAAAAAGTGAGTATCCTGAAGCCTACTGTGCTAAGACTCAACATTAACGTGCTAATAGAATTCCTTAGAAGCTGAGGGCTCCCATCAGATCTATGTGAACAATAAAGATCAAATGGTAATTCTTAAGACTACAGTTTCATCAAAACACAAAGCAAATATTTTCACTCTCCCAGCAACGCATTATGCAATTACTGCCAGCATCTGTACAGCAGAGAGCTCTGATTGTTCACGCAAAAAGCATAATGCTACAGAAATGCATGAGAATGTCTGAAGATGCAAACTCCTACAGAAGGAGAAATTGCCATTCCATCACTGATTTTCATGCTCTTCAAGGTTCTGAACACCAGCTCTAGACATTTAAATAGTGGTGATTTATTATGTAGTTGTTAATTTAGCAATTAAGTAAGCATGATGTGCCTCCTACACAACATGAAAGCAAGCTTGTAATATTGCTAAGGAAAGCTTATGAGAAATGGAAGACAACCTCATGCTAGTGTGCTAAAAGCAATGCTGCTATCTGATTTCCACTGGCAGGTACCAAGGATGGGATTTTATTTGTTTTACATTACATGCCTTTTGGAGAGAAGTTAAGTGGGTCAGATAGCCATTCTGGAGAAGAGGGAGGTTCCTCCTTTCCTGAGGGAGCAACTGAACGTGCTGCTCAAGTGAAGGTTCTGCAAGTAGTAAGTGAGGCAGAAAAGGAAAGGGACAGCAGTATGGGGTTGTTAGTGCAGTCGGAGACTGCAGAAATAACAGGGAGAAGACATGTGTCTGAGATGCTCCTGTGACTGTGCAACAAACACTCCCAAGTTTTAATGGTACAGGTAACAAAAATATTATTCATTACTCCTCACTGGAACTTTCATCTTATTTCCAAGAAGGAAAAGACAACAACCGATGTTCCAAGTACTGAGATGGACAAGAGCTCCATGGCAAAAGACAGACAATCTACTTGTGCAGAATTAGATGTGGCTTTATGACGAGAATTCTTCAGCTTAAGGGGAAGTGAACCGCACGGGGGTTGCTGAGCACAAAGGTGTTGAGTTTCAGGGAGAAATATTTTATTAACAAGTACCTGTCACTATCCATCCTCATGTCCAAAGGTCCGTCCTTTTGCAGGGAAAAACCTCTTTCAGGTGTATCAAATTGCATAGAAGAACAGCCAGCATCCAAGAGAACTCCATCCAAAGTGCCTGGCTCAACTCCAGCGGAAAGTAACAAAGCCTCTGCCTGGCTAAACTGTCCTAGAAGAGCGTGAACCTGGTTCCTGTAAGAAAACAACAAAGAAATAGCCTCAGCTTTAATTATAGCAGCACAGTGACTTCCCCTTGTCCAGCAGGAACTGCACAGTAGTGCCCACTTGTCTCACCAGCAATATGGCTGTGCCCAAAATAATACTGAAGTACTTTTCATGTATCAACACTGAACCTGGTCCAACCCACCCATCAGTGGCTGCTTCAGCTTCCTTAACTCTCTTTCTTCTTTCTTAGATGCAAGGTAGTTCTTGCTTACTATTTCCATACCAGGAAAGGAAAGTGGCAGACAAGGGAGTAGGTGACACCCCTCTGAGGTGCCCCATGCTTTCCTGGGTGTCTAAACCTGGACTTTATGCTTATACATAAGGTGACTTACAATTAAATAGCTTATTTTATCTATCTTTCAAAACCCAATGAATTTCACAGCTTTAAAAAGGTTAACCAGTATGCTGCTGCATTTTTAAGCAGTACCTGTAAAACACAACATATTTCTGCCACTGCCTCCACATCTGAGTTTTGATTGCAGTTTGGGTAACTGCTCTTCACCTCCATTGATTACCATTTCAATTATCACAAGGTCCACTAGGCTAACTCACAGAATTTTGTCTAAGTTACATGGGCAGTAGTGCATGAATGGAGAGAACAACTGCTTTAACCATTTCAGCCAGAGCAGGACAGCTGCCCATGGATCATCTGACACTTCAGCATCACAGGAATTTTGAGAACAGAACTTTTTCAAAACATGAGCTTAAGTCTAACCCTTCTTTCAAGACAGTTTAACATCAAGACAACTACGACACAACTTAGTCCACTCCAGTGGCTACAGTTGTCCAACTGGAGTGGGATAATGCTACTAAGATTAACCCAAAAATAGAGAACAAGTTCCATTATAAGGAAGAAGTTGTGAGCACAATCATATGGAAGAACATTCAGCTACACAATGGTATCCTCGTCAGTGCAGAATGAATCAACCTATTTAACATAGCACAAAAAGTGGGAAATACCTTGAATGAACAGATTTCATGAGGGATATCATGATCACACATAGAGGTTTTTTAATTGAATACTGTCTGGCAGATAATGAAATACAACTCCTCAGCTTAATAGGAGCTGACAGTTCCTGAAAAGCAGAACGATCCGCAGAACATACTGAAAGCAATTTAAGCTGTATAGTTCTAGCACTGAGATTGTGTTTCTCCTCAATATAATGAGAGGAATTTTCTTGCAAATCTCTCCAACTGGGCAGCATTTCTAACTTTACAACTTCTGCAAACAAATGAACTTTAAAATTCCATATGTGGGAGATGAAAATAAACGAGAGCTGGGAAAAACTATCAGTTGCCATTGTCTAGTTCTCCCAGCAAGCAGTAACCCACCTCAGCAGCTATGAAGAAGAAGAGGAAATGGATTCAAGCAGTGCCAGAGGAGGTTTAGATTGGACATTAGGAAAAACTTCTTCACTGAGAGAGCAGTGAGGCTGCCCAGGGAGGTGGTGGAGTCACCAGCCCTGGAGGTTTCAAGCTGTAGATGTGGCACTTCGGGATACAGTTTAGCAGTCATGGAGGTTTGGTAATGGTTGGACTTGACCTTAAAGGTCTTTTCCCACCCTCACGATTCTATGAACTAGTGCTGTGTAGTGCTACCAATCTGACAAATTAGCCTGAACTGTATCTGTAAGTTGGAAATTTGATCACATTTCTTCCAACAAGTTGTAAGAGTGCAGGCAGCAACACTCCTTGGGACACTGGCCTTTGATCTGCGGTCAGCCAACCCGCTGTGATTTGGAAAAGGTAATTCACAGAGAAGGATATCTGAAGTAAGCCAAAGCTCACACTCTGGCAGAGAGATGCTTCAGCTAGAAAACGTTTTGGACTTTGCAAATTAAAAAAAAAAAACCCAAAGCCAAAAGGCTGAAAAAGAATTTGATTGGCATTTTAAGATCAGCCTTTCGGCCGCGTGGTAGTCCAGCTTCTGTGTACGTTTGCTACACGCTCCGTGTCTCGCCAGTGCAGACAGTGATCTTGGTGACTACAAATCTTTACCAAAGCAGATGCTTTTTATGAGACTATAGAAGTATCACAGAATCAACCAGGTTGGAAGAGACCTCCAAGATCATCCAGTCCAACCTAGCACCCAGCCCTAGCCAGTCAGCTAGACCACGGCACTAAGTGCCTCATCCAGGCTTTTCTTCAACACCTCCAGGGAAGGTGACTGCATCACCTCCCTGGGCAGCCCATTCCAATGCCAATCACTCTCTCTGGGAAGAACTTCCTCCTAACATCCAGCCTATACTTCCCTCAGCACAACTTGAGGCTGTGTCCCCTTGTTCTATTGCTGGGTGCCTGGCAGAAGAGACCAACCCCCACCTGGCTACAACCTCCCTTCAGGTAGTTGTAGACAGCAATGAGGTCACTCCTGAGCCTCCTCTTCTCATGACTGCATTAAAATGCTCAGGGGCAGTTTTCACTGAAATCCTTTTTCTTTGTGGACTAGAAGAAACAAATGTAAGCATCTCAGGTAGATCACACATTTCAGTTACTCAAGTACACAGCTGTGACAGATTGATGACCTTATGAAGGGAAACACAAATATCAACTCTTTTCTTGACAGGATAGTAAGAGTGTTGATAGTGATGGCAAGGACTAATGTACTGGATTATGAGCATGACATATTTATTTAAAGAAAAATATTTCAACAAGCATTCAGTAGCTTGTTAGAACATACTAAAACTCTTGTCTGCTACTCTCTTTGCTCTTCTTCACAGGACAACTGCCTGTCATACAGATTACTTTCTCTAAAAATGCTTTATTTAGCCTCAATTCCTTCTCCCTCCTGATTTTTGTTTACATCACCTATAAATCCCTTTTCCAGAATAACATCAAATAAATAATACAAAGTTGTGTACCTTAAGCTACAAATGATTACTTCCTACAGTCACAAGCCTTCTGCTCTCCCCAGAAATTCTTCTCACTCTCTTTTTCAGTGTTCCAATGTTTTCTTTAGGCATTAGGGGATTTATGTCCCATGACCACCCTTTCCTAGTGCGAAAATCTATTACCCTTTCTGTCTTAATATATTGCAAAACCAGTGCCTAGCTGAAAAAAAAGGCAAGGTAAACCAGGAAACATCCCCAGATACCAAATGAAGCAGCCAAGCTTATGGTTCAAAAAGCCTCAGAAGATGGAACATAGCAAAACATTAAGGGCAAGACTGAATGGGAGTTTTAGGCAGGTCTTGGGGACACCATCACAAGCTGTTCAATCTATGAGGAGTCACAGAGTGTGTTTCAGTTGGTTTAGGTGAGCATTGAAGGCTACTGAATAGAATAGAATCAACCAGGTTGGAAGAGACCTCCACGATCCAAGCTAGCACCCAGCCCTATCCAGTCAACCAGACCATGGCACTAAGTGCCTCATCCAGGCTTTCCTTGAACACCCCCAGGGACGGTGACTCCACCACCTCCCTGGGCAGCCCATTCCAATGCCAATCATTCTCTCTGGCAAGAACTTCCTCCTAACATCCAGCCTAGACTTCCCCCAGCACAACTTGAGGCTGTGTCCCCCTGTTCTGTTGCTGATTGCCTGGCAGAAGAGACCAACCCCCACCTGGCTACCACCACCCTTCAGGTAGTTGTAGACAGCAATGAGGTCACCCCTGAGCCTCCTCTTCTCCAGGCTAAACAACCCCAGCTCCCTCAGCCTCTCCTCATAGGGTTTGTGTTGTCTTTCACCAGCCTTGTTGCCCTTCTCTGGACACCTTCCAGCACCTCAATATCTCTCTTGAATTGAGGAGCCCAGAACTGGACACAGTACTCAAGGTGTGGCAATTCAACTAAATCCAATTGTCTTGCTTAAGAGAAAGTATCTAAACTTAGTACTTGAACAGCACTTGACATATGCAGAACATTATAAAAACACAAAGCAATTATGCACAGCTTTTCCCTGTGTCTTAGAGAAATATGATTTTCAAGATTTACTGCTGAATGATTTGAAGATGCCTATGTAGAAATCTAAGCCAGTTTCAGAGATTATGGTCTGAGGATGTAAAAAAGCAAAGAACACCACTCACACTTTAGCTCTCATGTGATTATAGGATGCTAATGTTTAATACATTCCCAGCTGCTGTAAGTCAACAACCTCTAGCTTCTCAAAACATTCAACATGTTCACTTCTTCATTAATTTTGACATCTTCAGGAAAAACAGATTCAAGTTTTTACAGGGACACTGGGAACGTGGAACTCTAGCCAATCAAAACTAAAGAGAAAGCAAACCCAAAAACCTCCAAACAGCAAACATAAATTAACAAAGAAAACACAACAAAACCTAAACACCCAAACTTATTTCAGAGGGTACCTGAAAGGTTTTGAGAGTCATAATAGATTTTATTGTGTAACAGCCTCAAGAGCTGGCGGAATTCTTGTACTGTTTGCTACAGTTGGAAAATAACACAGAACCTTGGGTTCAGGCTCCTTTGTTGAGATCAGAGCCCAGGATTTATTATACTATCCTATGACACACAGCAGTGATTCTAGCAGACAGCAGTGGATTCACACTTCTCAATTACATGGAAGAGCAGAATGAAAAAAGTTTGACCTCTCCTAATGTATTTCAGGCTCTTTTGCTTTCAGTTAACCTCTGATATTCTACAATGCCTTACAACAATATTTCTTTATTTGACTCAGCTGAGAAGGATGCACTCTGGGGGGGGGGAGGAAAGTATGAATATAGCTTATACAAAATAAACAGAGGAAATTTTCTGCCTTATCTGTTGCTCTCCACTGTCACAGTGGTTGCTGTGACATCAATCATTCAAGTAATTTCACAGAAAAGGACAATTATGCTTTCATAGTGCTTCATCATTTTTTATGTATATAACAATACTTGCTCTTGATCTTTCACCAAGGCTCCCCTTAAAAATTCAATGTATGAACACACAGCAAAGTGATGATGTCTTGTCAACAGTTAAAACTAGCTCCTACTTACCTGGAGTAGATGGCTTCTTTCAGAGAAACAGAAAAAAAAGGTTTTCAGCTAACTCTTACCTATGCACATCAAACGAGGGGACCAATTTGGTGGTGTTTGATTCAGTAAGTCCACTGAGACTGTCAACAGGGGTGCCAATTAGCACCAACCCTGATGAGGATACAGGTACAGCAATGTCAGTGACTCACTCCACCTAGGTCACTCCACAGCTGTCAAACACCAGCAGCTTTCACTCAGGGCTGCACTGCACCAGGCACATCTAGAAGCAAACCACGAAGCACTCCAGCCATAAATCCCTGGAAGTTTCAGCATCCTTCCTGGAAACTGCTGAGGCTGTTAGTCTGCTTCAGCCTAAGACCGCTCTCAAAAACATATCTGGGGATCTTCTGCAAAATACTTTCCATTACCTTTGACAAATAGGAAATTGGTAAGAGCTTCATGTTCTGGTTTGGGGTTTTTTCCTTCACAAACATCCACCAACTTACAAACAAACCTTGGCACTGCACTCCTAGCTTTGTAAGACACTAATTAGAACTTTGGAAAAAGGCCATGTATCTGTTTAAGAACTGACAGAACAGCACAGACTGGGTTTTGTGCTACAAAGTGACAACCCCAAATCTCAGTCTCTGATTAGGAAAGAGGAGGAAGTGTTTGAGAAAAGCCATTTCCACAGAAGCCCATCTTTTCAAATTTCACATTTGCATCACAGAAATTTCACATGAAGTATTTACAAATTGGTAGAACTTAACATAGCATGGCATCCAAACCCAAGTATCCAAACATTAAAGCAGTGCCAAGTTTATGAGGAAATAATTATCTCCCTTCTGGGGACAGGCTACAAGAGCTGGGGCTGCTCAGCCTGGAGAAAATGCAGCTCTGGAGAGACCTTAGAGTGCCCTGCCAGTACCTGAAAGGAGCCCATGAAAAGGCTGGAGAGGGACTTTTTACAAGGGCTTCTTGTGATGCAGTGACAGGGGATGGATTGAAGCTTGAAACGCAGGAAACGATCAGACCACATCATCCTTCTCGTAGTGTTAATGCTCAGTCTTAGAGGCACCTGGAATCATATGCCAGGTTTCAGACTGGGGACAAGGCAGAGATTTATCATCCAATCAGCTTTACCAATCAATTACTGATCAGCTGTGATCAGCTAGGCATTTATGACCAAAATGCCATGTGTTAAATATTCCAGTTACAAAAGACAAGAACTTGTGTGTCTCTATGTTAAGAGAAAATACGTACCTTTTCTATTGACTGCTTTCTCTCCCTGCAACCTCCTGTTTTGTGCTGTCTAAACCTGTTTCTACCTTACCTAAAGCAGTGATTAACTATTCTCTGTATAACAAGGATAGTAATGAAGGAGGAATTTTCACACCTACCAGAATCCCAGTGCAAGTGCATAGTTTTTCTATCAAAGTTCAATTATCGGGGTCCAGTGCTTTCTTGTCTAAACTCACAATTTCAGCAACTCAGAGTGATCTGTTTGTAAATAAAGACTACAAAGAAAGTGCAAGATAATCTTGTAGTCAGTTCCAAAGCCTTACAGCTCATCCCAATTCTGAGGGTATTACCTCATTAGCTGAATGAAAGCTTTAATTTGTTGATCCACTTCTCTGCATACAAAACAGGGAGTGAACGGAACGTACGCTGAGGATTTATAAAAGCAGCACACAATCAACTGTCAAAAGGCTGCTCCTACCTACAGCTCACACGGTTCAATTGTTTTAAAATGACTCCTATTACAATTTGATTTACATTTTGTAAGGCTGTTAGAAAACCACAGACATACAAGCACGTAAAAAAAGAGCTCTTTCTCCTCCCTAGGGAGCCGAATAATAAACGAAACTATTGCTAAGTTTTCTTTAGCTAACAAAGCAAATTTACACAATACTTTTCCACGTCACAAATTCTGGCATGCTGAAGTGTTCTATTCAGGGAGAGAGCTTGCTCAGGATTGTGCATAATTGGTGCTTTGACAGACCTGCCCCTACTGATACTTGGAATATATTTGCATAACCTTTGCCTTGTTAACAAAATGTGAGTCTAGACCTTGAGACTCCGTGGCAGTACTACGACGTAACTGATGGGAAAACAATCTGAGCCAAAGAAGCTCCTTCCCTTTTCTTAATTATTACACCTCTAACAGTATTGCAATAGCCTGATAAAGCTCTACAGGATTTTTCTTTGACAAACTATTTCTTTGTTTGACATGAATGGCTGGAGAGCAGCCCTGAGGAAAAGGACCTGGGGGTCTGGGTCTGGGTCGACGAGAAGCTCAACATGAGCCGGCAGTGTGCACATGCAGCCCAGACAGCCAACCGAGTGCTGGGCTGCATCAAGAGCAGTGTGGCCAGCAGGGCAAGGGAGGTGATTCTCCCCCTTTACTCTGCTCTTGTCAGACCCCACCTGGAGTACTGTGTGCAGTTCTGGAGCCCCCAATACAAGAAGGACATGGAACTGCTGGAGCGGGTCCAGAGGAGAGCCACGAAGATGATCAGAGGGCTGCAGCACCTCTGCTATGAGGACAGGCTGAGAGAGTTGGGGCTCTTCAGCCTGGAGAGGAGAAGGCTTCGAGGAGACCTTATAGTGGCCTTCCAGTATTTGAAGGGAGCCTACAGGAGGGCTGGGGAGGGACTATTTACACGGTCTAGTAATGTTAGGACGAGGGGGAATGGGTTTAAGCTGGAGGAGGGGAGATTTAGACTGGATGTTAGGAGGAAGTTCTTTACAGTGAGGGTGGTAAGGCACTGGAACGGGTTGCCCAGGGAGGTTGTGGATGCTTCCTCCCTGGAGGTGTTTAAGGTCAGGCTGGATGAGGCCTTGGGCGAGCTGCTCTAGTGGGAGGTGTCCCTGCCTGTGGCAGGGGGTTGGAGCTGGATGATCCTTGAGGTCCCTTCCAACCTAAACCATTCTATGATTCTATGATTCTATGATATTTAGAGCTTAGAATACTCAGGATGAATACATCTGGCATCAAGGATTTATTACAAATGGAAGAAGTGAATTTTTTCTTTCCTCCTGCCATTTTTATCTAGGCTCTCTTGTGTAACAGCATGTCTCCATTCCTGACTCCCACCTTAAGCATTAAATTGTCTGCCCATCACTTGGACAGTGTCACAGCTCCCAACTCTATGCTTCTAATTGTGGGAAGGAGAAATACAAGAAGCAGAACGCAAGAAGAATGCAAATAAGGGCAGAAGTGAAGTAGGGGCATCGCTCAGCTGGAAATTACAGAAGCCACAAAGCTTTGCTCTTCCATTCTTTGCTTGTTTCAGGGAGACAAGGGAACAAGAACTGTGCATAACAATAAATACATAATCCTATCACGGGTTTAGATGGCAGCTAACATTCACTAGTCAGTTCTCTCTTCTTTTCCTAGTAGTTTTTAGTGTGCTCTTCTAACCACCAGCGAATACCCAGCATTAAATTTTCATAGAAGTACATATTTTAAGCCCAGTATTTCGTTACTGACTGATCAGCTCATAGCCCAGCACTGCGTAAGTGAACCTGACAGATGTTGCCACGCAGCACTTTCTCCTTAACTAGATGTCTTTTCATCTGCCTGCCTTGTAAGGTTCTGCAGTTCTTTGGAGAAAGGCTTTGTGTTTGCCATATGAGATAAACGTAGTCTAGACAACAGTCACCGGCGATTATGAAACCAATTTACTGCCTTGTTTAGATAATTTTAGTTGTTGTCTGCTGCCCAGAAAGGCTGTGGAGTCTCCTTCTCTAGAGACTTTCAAGAGCCATCTGGATGCATTTTTGTGTGACCTGTCCTAGGTGATCCTGCTTTGGCAGAGGGGTTAGACTCAATGGTCCTCAGAGGTCCCTTCCGAACCCTACCGTTCTATGCTTCTATGAAACAGGCTGCACACTCTGCCTACATACTGGGGGTGCTGGTGGATGAGAAGCTGGATGCAAACCAAAAACGTGCTCTTGCAGCCCAGAAGGCCAAAGGTACCCTGGGCTGCATCGAGAGAAGGGCAGCCAGCAGATGGAGAGAAGGGATCCTGCCACTTTGTTCTGATGAGCGTCCAGCTCTGGAGTACTCAACACAGGAAGGACACTAACCTGCTGAAGTGGATCCAGAGGAGGGTTGCCAACACGAGCACCTCTCCTACAAAGACAAGCTTAGAGAGTTGGGGCTGTTCAGCCTGGAGAAGAGAAGACTCCAGAGAAACCCAACAGTTGTGTTTCAGTATCTGAAAGGGACCTTAAAGAAAGCTTGGAAGGGATTGTTTAGAATGGCTTGCAGAGATAGGTTGAGGGGCAATGGTTTGAAACTAGAGCAGAGTAGATTTAGGCTGGACATCAAGAGGAAGCTCTTTACAATGAGAGTAGTGAAGTACTGGAAGAGGTTGCCCAGACTGGTGGTAGAAGCCCCATCTCTGCAGGTATTAAAAGTTAGACTTGACAGAGCCCTCAGCAACCCGAGCTCATTGGAGATGCCCCTGCTCACTCCAGGAAGATTGGACAAGATGACCTTCAAGGGTCACTTCTGACCTGATGCATTCTATGATTCTAAGAGGCAACAGCAAACCAGTTATGTCTGTTAGAAGTATCCTAGCAAAGGATGACAACATCCACAAGGAAACAACCAGGGAGAAATGTGATCGGATGAACAGCATCATATGTGGCATCAAATAGGGAAGTGCCACAAAAAAGAACCATGGATGACCTTTAGAGGTCTTTTCTAACTGAAACAATTCTATGATTTTTTTGGGCTGGAAGCTCATCATCTGAGGGTTTTGTGAGGAAGAGGAAAGTGAAGTTGTATTTGACTATAAACCAAACAGTATTGCAAACAGAGCCATGAAAAGAGAAACAAAATCCTAGGAAGGACAAGTCAGAAGTCATAGAATCATAGAATCAACCAGGTTGAAAGAGAGCTCCAAGATCATCCAGTCCAACCTAGCACCCAGCCCCATCCAATCAGCTAGACCATGGCACTAAGTGCCTCATCCAGTCTTTTCTTGAACACCCCCAGGGATGACGACTCCACCAGCTCCCTGGGCAGCTCAATCCAATGCTAATCACTCCCTCTGCAAAGAACCTCCTCCTAACATCCAGCCCCAGCACAACTTGAGACTCTGTCCCCTTGTCCTGTTGCTGGTTGACTAGGAGAACAGCCCAATCTCACCTGGCTCCAACCTCCCTTCAGGTAGCTGCAGACAGCAATGAGCTCTGCCCTGAGCCTCCTCTTCTGCAGGCTGCACACCCCCAGCTCCCTCAGCCTCTCCTCACAGGGCTGTGCTCCAGGCCTCTCACCAGCTTTGTTGCCCTTCTCTGGACACATTGAAGTATCTCAATGTCTCTCTTGAATTGAGAAGCCTTTCATTAGAAAAAAAGTATTAATGGTAAGCCTTCAGTCAGAGCTTTGTATGACATTATGGGAGTGCTACCTGAAAGAGAGGAACAGGCATAGAGAAGCTCTAACAGGATGACAAGAATAAATAAGAGCTATTATTATGCAATAGGAGTATGAAAAAGGAAAACCCACCCCAGCCCTGTTTTGCATACAGAAACAAAAGACAAGAATAAATGTTAATATTCCTCATCAAGTATTTTAAATGCCAGAGACAGAAAAGGGCTAATAGATATTAATCAACTCTTAGTTAATTTTATGCAACTTAAATTAAATTAGGTAACTACTTTAAGCCAGAAATTTCAAGGAAGTTTCATATCATGAAAAATTGGACTCTGGCAGAGCTGTATATAGAACTCCTCATTACTTTTAAGCTAGAGCACAGTGAAGGAGATTAAATTATGCAGTGACTTGTAATACCAGGCTATTGGATTCAACGAGCTAGAAGTCTCTTACAGCATGTTTATATTTGAACAGCTATTGTAACTCTCCTTTGTAAAGTTCACCCCCAAAATGTTTACTTTGCCTTATCCAGACACAGACACATTACGCTTTTTAACACGGGTATAAACATACTCCAACCTAAGAATAACAAATCCCTCAGGTATAAACCATTCCTTTTCTTTTCAGGAAAAAAAGCTAAACCCAGTGTCTAAATACAACACTGGCACTGGAAAGGCTTCTGTCCTCTTTGTTTTTTCCCCAAAGTGATTACCTAGACTTTTTGAACCAAATATTACAGCACTATTGACTGGAAACTGCTGTTTTCTGATAGCTAACTCCAAAAAGGCACTGCTCTTGGGTGAAAGGAACTCCAGCCTCCAGCTTTTCTAAAGTCAGAAGAAGACAAAAAAGCCACTCCCAAACCCCTCTGCTGCTACAAAAGGATGATGAGGATCCCAAGGTCAACAACTTTGGATCGTTATTGAAGGATGTGCTAGTTTGAGCTTAGCTAGAATGTTTTAGTGAGAAGAACTGGATTATAGGCTGTGGAAGGAAAACAAGGCTGATGTCTACCTCACTCACTGGCTTGCTGAGATGTATAAAAACAAGAAGCAAAACATAGATAAGGCACAACTTCTGCTGTTGAGGAACTGGCTGAGCTGCATCTCTAACCTCACCCCTCTCTGCCCTTTCTTTGACTAATCCACTTTGCTTCCTAACCCCCTGGCTGAACCTCCGTTCCTCCTTGGGACTGGGGTAAGGTTGAGAGGGGTAGGGGGAAGGTGAAGGGGCAGTTGAGAGCCCCTCCTGGGGACTCAGGTTTTTGGGAGGGCTGTTGTGTTTCTGTATTACCTTTTTCCCTTGTGTATTTCTGTCTATAACTGTATATACTGTAAATATCTGCTTGTATATTCTACTAAGCTGTAAATATAAGCTTCATTCGAATTTCCAGAGCCAGCTGAGTCTAGTCTGGGTGATTTCCAAAGAGTGGAGGGGCAAGTAACACCTAAACCATCAGAAAAGTTCAGTATCTATTTTTCTAGAGAGCAATAAAACTCTAAATGCATTAATGTGATTTAAAAAAAAGGAGAATTCTGAGATACTCGAACCAAAAAAATCCCAAACCAACTTATTCCAGTGAGATTTTAACTCTGTTAAGAATAAAGGGGAACTGGCTCACATAAAAAGGTTCTTACATTGTGCTCCATGGCTTGTGACATCATAGGCCTCATTTCTCTATGTTTAGGAGCATTTTTTTCCATCTCTTTTACATAGTTGCTGATTCCTCAACTAGTCTAACATTTTATTTTGCACTACTGCTTTTACTAGAGACTAAGATCTTATAAGTAAAATAATGACAGGCGAAACCAGAGACCCTTTGAGATGCTAGAAAATACAGACATGATCTTTACATGCTTCAGAGGCTTAGTCTGTGCAGGCATTAAAACTGAAGCTTTCCAAAACTGGAATTATGCAAGAATCCATTCTAGTTGACTGGATAGGGCTGGGTGCTAGGTTGGACTGGATGATCTTGGAGGTCTCTTCCAACCTGATTGATTCTATTCTATTCTATTCTATTCTATTCTATTCTATTCTATTCTATTCTATTCTATTCTATTCTATTTGACCCACAGATGCTCTGTGGAGAACACTTTTTTGCACGTGTCATCTTTCAACCTGAGAACCACAGAAACTGACAATCGTTCATCCAAAAACGACCTCCAGAGGTCTTCCAGCCCAACAAACTGCTCAGTGTAGGTCTAATTAGGTGAGGTTGCCAAAGGCTGGGCCCAGCTGAGCCTTGAACACCTCCAAAGACAGAGATACCACAAGCTCTTCAGGCAACCCATTCCGGTCCTTACCACCCTTATGGCCATATTTCCCCCCCCCTAATATCTAATTGGAATTTCCTGCCTTTTAACTCGCATCCCAGAAACTCCAAAGGACTCCAGCTAGATGGCAACCCTTCAGGCAGGTATGAACAATTTGCACTAAAGCTTTTTAAAGCTGGTAAAGGCTTTTAAATAATTCAGGTCTTCAAGGACACTAGAGATCACTGATCCTGGGTTTTTTTTCTTCCAGAATGATAAACTTGAAATGAAGATACTGAAATGAAGATACAGCAACCACTCATTCAGTCCGCTTATAAAACAAGTGTATTTTGCCACGCCTCTGGAACATTAATCCTGAGTTGTGTTTTGGCACACACAGAAAGCCAAACAAGTAGTCCTGAATCATTTACCTGTTTACTTCAAGCAGGTTAATTTTCCACAGCGGGGTAATAATCTAAGAGACAAAGTTTTTGGTGTTATATTCTTGGCAGGATACAAAATAATTGCTCATCGTTACCTGATGACATGAAAAAAATGGGAGTCAAACTGTAAACACAAGCTGAGTTTACAGCTGAGTGTTTCTGCACTGGTTTGTTCAGGTTCTCTTGGGAAACACCAGTAAATGCAGTTCCACTGCCCTCCATTCACAACCACACTCTTTCAGCATTCAGCATAGAGTCAATGCAAAGGGTCAGAAGGGACCTCTAAGGGTCATCTAATCCAACCATCCCTGCAGTGAGAAGGGACACCCTCAAATAGATCTGACTGCTCAAAGCCCCATCAAGCCTGATCTTCAATGTCTTAATGGATGGGGCCTCCACCATGACTACATCCCTGGGCAATATGTTCCAGCATTCCACCACCTTCATAGCAAAGAGCCTCTTTCCAATGCCCAGTCGACCCTGCTCTGGTTTAAAAGCACTGCCCCTTGTCCCAGTGCTACAAGCCTGTGTAAAAAGTCCTGCTCCAGCTCTCTCATAGCCCTCTTCAGGTACTGAAGGCTTCTCTAAGTTCTCCCCAGAGTCTTTTGTTCTCCAGGTTGGCCAACCCCAAGTCACTCAGTCTGTAAGAGAGGTGCAACGAGGCTGGTCCTTTCAGGTGCTGGAGCCTGAAGTGAGGGGTGAGGATGATAAACTTTCACATCTACTGCACTGAGTCCAATAATTCTCACCAAAATAAAGTTCCATTTTTGTGACTACAGATATACTTGTGCTCCTGCTCAGAAGCTGGACTGTTGGCATCAATAAAACTACCAACAGCAGCACTTCAAAGGCAAAGAAAGCGCTGCCCTTTCATTTTGCAACCCATGGGTTAAATCCTTTAAATCCTTCAAGAGACACTAGATGGCTCCACTGGTGTTCCTACAACCTGCTCGGCTCTCCCAGGGGAGACACTAAAGACATCAACTTGCCTATTTCATTTCAGCAGTCTAATGTATTGCCTGGAGTATGCTCTTCCCTAAGGTGGTATGCCAGAGTGTTGAGCATAACTCCATTTCAAAAACTTCTACAAAAGAAACTTGAAAGACACAGCACTTCCAATAACCAAATATCAAATCAAATCAAAGCAGAATTCAATAGAACCACCCAGCAGAACTCGTTAGCGGCAGGACAAGCACACCTCCAGTTTTACTCTGCAAAACACTGCCACCGACTCGGGGAAAGAAATTCCATCCCTACCACACACCTCCTGCAATAGCAATGACTTTTGTGTTACATTCACAGCATGGTTATTAGATTTATTACACAGCACAGAGCTCGATCTGATTTATCAAAGTAATCCTCAGGTGATCCTACAGCTACTGCTCTGTCTTACATAAAGAATCCAGAGCCTATTGCCCGAAGAACTTCCTCCCTGAGTCTGATTGCTCAATATTGATGCATTTGGATTGACTTAACTCATGTAAAGCAGTTCTGAGGTCATGCTGCTTCTGTCCACAAAACCAGTGAGCTATCTGATGCACAGATTAACGAACAAAATGTTATGGAAGACGGTGTCGGACGAAAAGATGATCAGAGAGCTCTGGATCTATTAGATGGAGGAATAAAAGGCACCTTCATTTTCATTACATTTTCATTTACAGTTACTTTGCATCGTTTTCCTTGCAAAGCTGAGCAAACCAATTCAGGCAAAGGCTTAAATCATGCCTAAAAAGCTCCTCCAAGTATGTTCCTCCCCATTTATCTTTATTGCATGTTCATCTGATGTCATCTTGTGTTGGGTCACTCTGACAAACACTATGGTTTTGTCTACAGTGAAGAAACCAGAGAAGCAGAATGACATTCTGCACAATTAGGGTCTGTCACCTATGTATATTTATGTAACTTCTTCACAGTAGCTTCACCATAACAAGAAGATTTGCACTGATGAACCTGAGGAACTGCATCCAGATTTTTCTTGTAGCTATGAGGCTGCTACTCCAAGACCCCTTGCCAGAAGCATGTGTGTGTGGCAGTGCCACATGTGGGTTTTAGACAGGGTATAAGTGAGCCTCCTGGTCATCCTCACTTACTGCACTTCAGTTTGCATCAGAGTGGCTTCAGTGGCTTCACAGAATCTGAATTCCTGTCCAAAGAGCCTAGAAATAAAGATGAGCATATAATGTGCTCCAAGTCCTAGAGGGCATTCAGCCCTAGGAATAAGAGTATTCAACAGCAGAGATTGCTAAATGACTACGGATCTCAGTCACGAGCACCATGACTGCTGCTGCATCACAATACATAACTGTGGATCCTGGAATCATCACACAGGCTCACGTTTCCAGGTAGTATCTGGCTCACTTTATAGCACACCCTGAAAACAGAAGAATAATACAGTAATTTTCAACTGGAAGGGACCTACAATGACCATCTAAGTCTAACTGCCTGGCCACATCAGGGTTGGCCAAAGATTAAAGCCTGTTATGGGCATGGTCCAAATTGCCTTAACTACTGACAGGCTTAGTGCATCCATGACCTCTCTTTCAACATTACTGAAGAACCAATATACAAAGAGGAAAAAAAAACAAACAACAAAACAAACCAAATTCAAGAGAGATGTTGAGATACTGGAATGGGTCCAGAGAAAGGCAATGAAGTTTGTGAGAGGCCTGGAGCACAGCCCTATGAGAGGATGAGGGAGCTGGGGGTGTGCAGCCTGGAGGAAAGGAGGCTCAGGGCAGACCTCATTGCGGTCTACAACTACCTGAAGGGAGGTTGTAGCCAAGTGGGGGTTGGTCTCTTCTCCCAGACAACCAGCAACAGGACAAGGGGACACAGTCTCAAGCTGTGCTGGGGGAGGTATAGGCTGGATAGGAAGTTCTTCCCAGAGAGAGGGACTGGCATTGGAATGGGCTGCCCAGGGAGGTGGTGGAGTCACCATCCCTGGAGGTGTTGAAGAAAAGCCTGGATGAGGCACTTAGTGCCATGGTCTGGTTGACTGTAGAGGGCTGGGTACTAGGTTGTGGACTGGATGATCTTGGAGGTCTCTTTCAACCTGGTTGATTCTATGATACCCAAACCAAACAAAACCAAAACCAAACCAACCAACCAACACCAAAACCAAGTAACAAAAAAAGTACATAAAAACTGCTACATCTTGACTGTTCCAGAGAGCTTTAAAGGACACTAGGAAGTTATGGTGCAAATTTCTGTAGTTTAAAACACACCCAGCCCATAGCCAAACTGGATGGCAGCCCAACAGGATTTTCACAGGTCCCAATCCTGGGCCTCATACAAGTCATTCTTTCTATACAGTTGGAACAGTAACATCATTTTTAAAGTTCAAGATGGCTTTGAGCTGAATAAAAAAAACACAGGTGGTAAATGAGCAAAATTCTAAACACCCTCCCCCCCACAACAATCCAGCCTGGAACATCATACAACAAACCCTGTGAGGAGAGGCTGAGGGAGCTGGAGTTGTTTAGCCTGGAGGAGGCTCAGGAGTGACCTCATTGCTGTCTACAACTACATGAGGGGTGGTTGTAGCCAGGTGGGGGTTGGTCTCTTCTCCCAGGCAACCAGCAACAGGACAGGGGGACACAGCCTCAAGCTGTGCCGGGGGAGGTATAGGCTGGATGTTAGGGGGAAGTTGTTCACAGAGAGAGTGATTGGCATTGGAATGGGCTGCCCAGGGAGGTGGTGGAGTCACCGTCCCTGGGGGTGTTCAGGAAAAGCCTGGATGAGGCACTTAGTGCCATGGTCTGGTTGACTGGCTAGGGCTGGGTGCTAGGTTGGACTGGATGGTCTTGGAGGTCTCTTCCAACCTGATTGATTCTATTCTATTCTAACAAAATACCCTACTTTAGAATATTATGTTATTAGGAAAAAGAAAAGGTAAATATTGTCACAGTATAATTAGAAAAAGTCTGATAAACGAAATTAAGTGTCAGGTGCTCCATGTGATACAGAACTGATCTGGCATCACCTTAAGTACTGGGCCAAGTTTTACAGAGAGCGCTTAAAAAACAGTAGTCAAAAAACTCAAAGAGATCCAAGGACCAACAAAAAAGAGGTGGCTACAGAACATGAGTCACATGGAAATACTGAAGGCTGTGGTTTGGTTTGTTTTCGCTTTGTGAATAAAAGAAGGGTGGAAGGGATCAGAATGCATCTCTCTAAGAAGTTGTTTAAAAGACGTCAGTATTCGGTCACTCCGCATGCCAAGTGAGAGCAAGTCAAGGAATACTTAGCCAAAGGGGCAGCAAAGTAGCTCTGAACTAGACACTAGAAAAAAATTACTTATGTATAAACTACACAAAACCACCCAAGCAGATAATTCAGGCAATTCCTGTTACTCAAGAGACTTCTAAGAAGAGGAAAAGAAAACATTGTTTAGGAATTCCAGAAGTTTAGTCGGGTTTAGTTTAAAATCGAGAACACTCAACCAGGTAAGTTTTCGACATCATTTAAAACTCAGGTTTCTAACCTCCAAGTTTTAATTTCTTTCAACTTCCTTTTTTTTAATCATTCAGAGTTGAAGTTGCTTCATTGTGATCAGGAAATCTGCAGGTAAATTTGCAGTTGGTAACATAAGATTTCATGTCTTAGAAAAAAGTGACTGATCAAAGTTTTGCCTCTATCACTCCATTCTCTCATCTGCCTTTTTTTCCTGATAGTTCTCAGACTGCATCAGAAGGTTCTTTATCAGGGTTTCTTCTTTGCACTACAAATATAGGCAGATATGCTCCCTGCATGCCCTTATCTCCTGTCTCTGAAGTTAACAGCCTCCAAGAATGATTTTGGAAAGGCAGAGAGTTGGGGCTCTTCAGCCTGGAGAAGAGAAGGCTTCAAGGAGAACTTAGAGTGGCTTTGCAGTATCTGAAGGGAGCCTACAGGAAAGCTGGGGAGGGACTATTGACAAGGTCTGGGAATGTCAGGATGAGGGGGAATGGGTTTAAGCTGGCAGAGGGGAGATTTAGACTGGATGTTAGGAGGAAGTTCTTTACAGTGAGGGTGGTAAGACACTGGCACAGGTTGCCCAGGGAGGTTGTGGATGCTTCCTCCCTAGAGGCGTTTAAGGCCAGGCTGGATGAGGCCTTGAGCAGCCTGCTCTAGTGGGAGGTGTCCCTGCCTATGGCAGGGGGTTGGAGCTGGATGATCCTTGAGGTCCCTTCCAACCTAAACCATTCTATGATTCTATGACCATGCCAAGTCTTCCCAGTCTATTTACTAGCAAGGTGGTGCTCTACTTTGGTAAACCAGATACTGGAGATGCACAAAACTTACTGCTTCAGACTACATCTCTGACTCTCCTTCTGTCAGTACCACGAATGCCAATGTATTTTCAGGCACAGAATGTCAGGGTTTGATAGGGACTTCAAAAAATCACAGTCTCACAGTATCATCAAGGTTGGAAGAGACCTCACAGATCATCAAGTCCAACCCTTTACCACAGAGCTCAAGGCTAGACCATGGCACCAAGTGCCACGTCCAATCCTGCCTTGAACAGCTCCAGGGACGGCGACTCCACCACCTCCCTGGGCAGCCCATTCCAGTAGCCAATGACTCTCTCACTGAAGAACTTTCTCCTCNGTGCAGAGTACAGAGGCAGAATGACCTCCTTGCTCCTGCTGGCCACACCATTCCTGATGCAGGCCAGGATGCCACTGGCTCTCTTGGCCACCTGGGCTGAAATATAACAGGGGAGAGCGCGAACGCAGTCCCCCACTGCCACAAATGATGCAGTTTAGTTTCCCGCATTTGGGGAAATCGCAGGGGTCAGCACACCTGGAGTGCAAAGCATGAGCCTCACCCTGGGAAAACCACCTGCCTGATCATGGTGTCTCCCCTGCCAGGTAAGTATCATCCAGCCCAACCCCTCTGCCAGAGCAGGACTACCTGGAACAGGTCATGCAGGAGTGCATTTAGGAATGCCTCCAGATAAGAAGGAGGCTCCACAGTCTCTCTGGGCAGCCTGTGCAAGGGCTCTGGCACTCTTGCAGGGAAAAAGTTTCCTTATGTTCACATGGAACCTCCTACGCTCCAGCTTACCCCTGCTGCCCCTTGTTCTATCATTGGACATCACTGAACAGTCTGGCTTTGTCCTCCCGACCGCCCTTCACATCTTCACAAACATGAATGAGGTCACCCCTCAGGCTCCTCTTTTCCAAGCTGAAGAGACCCAGGTCCCCCACCCTTTCCTCATAACAGACCTACAACTCTTCATCTCGGTGTCTCTGCACAGGACTCTTTCAAGTGACTTCCTGAAGTCCTTTTTGAACTGAGAGGACCAGAACTGGACATGAATGGGCTTCTCCTACGAGACAGTGGTGAATGCTTTCAGAAGGTAGCCTTTCCAAAACCACAGCTTCATCTATATGCACCCCTCTCTGCACTAAAACATGACACATGTTGATTGTTCCCTCTAGTAAACTGCAGTTTACATAGAAACCTCCTGAGAAATAGTACAGGAAACATTTAAACAATTATTATTTGGTTTCATTTTTAAAAGAGTGTAACAAAGTACTTACATTTCTTTTTTGTTTTCTACTGCTTCCTAAGAACCAAAGGTCACTACCCACGGGACTTAAATCACCCCTTTCCTCTCCTGCATGCACAAGAAAGTGCACAGGATTTTGTTCAGCCAGGCAGAGTGGGACCTGGGGGTACTGGTGGATAGTAGGCTGAAGATGAGCCAGCAGTGTGCCCAGGTGGCCAAGAAAGCCAATGGCATCCTGGCCTGTATCAGGAACAGTGTGGCCAGCAGGAGCAGGGAGGTTATTCTGCCCCTGTACTCAGCACTGGTCAGGCCACACCTTGAGTACTGTGTCCAGTTCTGGGCTCCTCATCTCAAGAGAGATGTTGAGGTGCTGGAAGGTGTCCAGAGAAGGGCAACAAAGCTGGTGAGGGGCCTGGAACACAAATCCTATGAGGAGCAGCTGAGGAAGCTGGGGGTGTTTAGCCTGGAGAAGAGGAGGCTCAGGGCAGACCTCATTGCTGTCTGCAGCTACCTGAAGGGAGGTTGTAGCCAGGTGGGGGTTGGGCTCTTCTCCCAGGCAACCAGCAACAGGACAAGGGGACACAGCCTCAAGTTGTGCCGGGGGAAGCATAGGCTGGATGTTAGGAGGAAGTTCTTCACAGAGAGAGTGATTGGCATTGGAATGGGCTGCCCAGGGAGGTGGTGGAGTCACCGTCCCTGGGGGTGTTCAGGAAAAGCCTGGATGAGGCACTTAGTGCTATGGTCTGGTTGACTGGCTAGGGCTGGGTGCTAGGTTGGACTGGATGATCTTGGAGGTTTCTTCCAACCTGGTTGATTCTATTTAATTCTATTCTATCTTGGCTGGGCAGATGTGACATGAGATGCCACGCTAGTTTATGTGTAATCAGACAGAGACTACTATTTCTTATTTAAAATGAACAATTGAAAATTTCAGCTCAAAGCCTTAACACAGATGGTACAAAAAAACCAGATTCACACACAAGGGTGGGAAATTTCCAGGAGGCTCCAGGCTGCTCAGAAGAGCAAGCACAATTAGAAGTGTTTTCACCGATCTATTCTGTGCTGAAGTGGACAGCAAGGTGTAAAGCCACAGTACTTTCCATGGCAACTGTAAGAGGTGACATACAAAGTCCTGATGTAGAGGAAAAAATGCAAGCAAGGCAGCAATGCACAATCATGTAGCAGTTTTGGGCTTCTCTCCTCTCAAAAAACAACCAAAATCTTTCACTCAATACTTCCACCTTGAATTGGATAACCTGAAGATGTATCCTGAGGATTCCTCTAAAGCTCCTCTGCTACCCCTGACTTCCTCACACACGTTAAGCACTGGTGTTGAACAGTCATAGAATCACAGAATGGTTTAGGTTGGAAGGGACCTCAAGGATCATCCAGCTCCAACCTCCTGCCACAGGCAGGGACACCTCCCACTAGAGCAGGCTGCTCAAGGCCTCATCCAGCCTGGCCTTAAACATCTCCAGGAAGGAAGCATCCACAACCTCCCTGGGCAACCTGTGCCAGTGTCTTACCACCCTCACTGTAAAGAACTTCCTCCTCACATCCAGTCTAAATCTCCCCTCTTCCAGTTCAAACCCATTCCCCCTCATCCTGACATTCCCAGACCTTGTCAATAGTCCCTCCCCACCCTTCCTGTAGGCTCCCTTCAGATACTGCAAAGCCACTCTAAGGTCTCCTGGAAGCCTTCTCTTCTCCAGGCTGCACAGCCCCAACTCTCTCAGCCTGTCCTCATAGCAGAGCTGCTGCAGCCCTCTGAGCATCTTCGTGGCTCTCCTCTGGACTGGCTCCAGCAGTTCCATGTCCTTCTTGTGCTGGGGGCTCCAGAACTGCACACAGTGCTCCAGGTGGGGTCTGAGGAGAGCAGAGTAAAGGGGGAGAATCCCCTCCCTTGCCCTGCTGCCCACACTGCTCTTGATGCAGCCCAGCACAGGGTTGGCTGTCTGGGCCACATCTGAGCCAGCCAGTACTTCTGTAGTTTGCCATTTAGCCTATCACATTCCACCTTTACATCTTTCCCATTTATTTCACTTGACTCATATTATTGCTCTTAAATGTGTCCTATCTCTTCCATCAGGAATTATTCATATCCCTCTGCCTTCACGTATTTTGCTGATGCTCCATTCTTCTCAGCAAAACTCATACACAGTTCTAGACTGCTTTTTATCCTTCAGTTGCTGTATTTCTCCAGTTGTCCTCATGCTTCTGACTTTCTTGCTCTCTTCCATATTCTTCCCCATGAAATATCAATGCAACCTCATAGGTATTCTCAAGACATTGACATTGTCCAGGTGAGGGCCATGACAATGCTCAGAGGGCTGAAGTACCTCTCCTATAAGGACAGGCTACAAGAGTTGGGGTTCTTCAGCCTGGAGAAGAGAAGGCTTTGAGGAGACCTTGGAGCAGCCTTTCAGTATCTGAAGTGGGCTACAGGAGGGCTGGGGAAGGACTACTTGCAAGGTCTTGTAATGACAAGACAAGGAGTAATGGGTTTAAACTGGAAGAGGGGAGATGTTAGTAAGAAGTTCTTTCCAGTGAGGGTGATGAGACACTTGAATAGGTTGCCCAGGGACGTTGTGAAGCACAGAATCACTGTATGTGATCAAAGATCACATTTGGTGATTCTGTGCTCCACAATCTCCCTGGAGATGTTCAAGGCCAGGCTGGATGAGGCCTTGAGTGACCTGCTCTAGTGGGAGGTGTCCCTGCCTATGGCAGAGGGTTGGAGCTGGATGATCTTTGAGGTCTCTTCCAATCTAAACCATTCCATGGTTCTAGAATTATAATTTCTACGTTCTCTGAACAATTAATGGGTGTCCATGATGAAAAATGAGGCTGAAAAGGCTGTTCCTACTTTCCAGAAGAAAGAAGTCTTTTCTCAAGACACTTATTTCTTGTTATTACTTCTCATTTACTCACATAATTATTTACCCAGTTGTGAGCCATGCTTCTTCTCTACTACATCAATACAAATGGAGATCAAAGTAATTTGTTCATTACAAACAAATCCCATCTAAGTGATATGAAGTCACCAAAATGTCACAACTGTGCACAAACGGAGATCAACCTCTGAAGCTAATTACACTGACATCAGCTTTCCCAAACCGCAGCTGAAGTTTGAGTTGAAATGCCAAGTTCTAGATGTGACTCAGTTCCTCACAAGCTTTCCACTTCCACTACCTCACCAACTGGACTTTAAATAAACAATGACTTGTGTGCCTTGTGTCTTTAGTTTAATCTAGTTTCCTATGCAATGGTGAATGTTAAGGAACTAAAAAACATTTGAAATTAATGTGTGAACCTGCTCAAGAAACGGTTGTTCCCTGGAATAGGAATAGAATCAACCAGGTTGGAAGAGACCTCCAAG
>WAAF01013336.1:53453-63530 GCA_013400475.1 Tricholaema leucomelas
AGGATTAAGAAGCAAAGGTGAAATCAGCCAAAGCAAATGGAGGGTGAGGTTAGAAAGCAAGATGGAGTTCAGCCAGCAGCCCAGGAGCTCCAGCAGGCAAAATCTCCCTGCAAAGAGAGCAAGCAAGCAAGTGACCTAATCTTTGTTTTGCCTTTCTTCTTTACACATCTCAGCAAGACTGTGAGAGAAGTAGACCTCACCATTGTTTTCATTTCTCAGCCTATTATCTAGTTCTTCTCACCAAAACATGCTAGCTAGCTTCAAACTAGCACACACCTCCCTGGGCAACCCATTCCAGGCTCTCACTACTCTCATGCTGAAGAATTTCCTCCTCACATCCAGTCTGAACCTACCCACCTCCAGCTTTTCTCCATCCCCCCTGGTCCTGTCACTACCTGATAACCCCCTCCCCGGCTTTTTTGTAGGCCCCCTTCAGATACTAGAAGGCCACAAGAAGGTCACCTCCTCTTCTCCAGACTGCACAGCCTCAACTCTTTCAGTCTGTCCTCACAGGAGAGCTGCTGCAGCCCTCTGATCACCCTCCTGGCCCTTCTCTGGACACACTCCAGCATCTCCACATCCCTCTTGTAATAGGGGCTTGAGAACTGGATGCAGTACAGGTTCTGTACTGCAGCCACCCAGATGATGGACAGAACTGTGGTGCCTGTGTGGAGCTCAATACTTGAATCCTTCCAGCTGTGCCTACACACAAAGAAGTTTAGCTGTGCAAACTGTGGCTGCATCCGTAGGGAAGGGAATGGACAATGTTCTTAAGGTAACACACAAGGTTAGTGATGCAAGACTGACCTGAGAGCAGGTTCCCCAAACTTACCTGGGGTCCCACAGAAAGACTAAACCATCCTGATGAAATGCTAGCATTAAGCATTACTTATCTTTTCCATTCTAAATCTCCCATCTCACCAAAATATTACTGTAAATTACAACATTTTCCATCTCAGGATAGCTGAAATGCTACGAGACTTACACAAAAGAGGCTCCATCATGTCCAAAAATGAAGACAAAAGAAATATGCTGTTCTGCCAAAATTTTATGGTCACTTAATTGAGTACAGCCAGCAGTTCACAGTTCTAGAGGTGGAACTTGGTGTGGCAACTGTATGAGATACAGCTGTAATGAGGATTTGGCAGATGAAAGCAGTTCAGTTCTCTACTCGGTCACTTGGGTACAAAATATACATTACCCTGAGTATTGCTACGGAGGAGATCACAGGTCCTCTAAGCCTTGGCCAAAGATTTGTCTCTGCAGATGTGCTTTCCAAAGTTTGCCACATGGGAGGCATCCTCCTTTGGTTAGGCTACAAACTACTGAAAACTGCTGTCTCCTAACTCTGTAGATGGTTCAACTGTGGCTTACAAAGTGCTTATGCTGGAGTTGGGAGTGCTAGTGTACTCTGAACCAGAAGTGAAAAAGACTTGTCCTGTCATTACTCCTCACAGAGGTTGGGGATCCATGGTGCAACCTTAATGGAGTAATAAGGCTGATCCTTTTGAGAAGAAATTCCTCCAAGATGGTCCTCTTCCCTTCAGCAAGAGCTTGGGGAGAGCCTGTCAACTATTCATGTAGTCACTAATAAATCTTTTTCACTTGAGCAGCAAGTCTTGTTCCTCACTCCTGTCTTGAACATCTCTTTAAGCATTCCTGGGAGAAGAGGAATTATTTCCACTTCAGAGATCAGAATGTGAGCTAAGTAATTTGAATATTGGTACCATGCTCTCCATGTCTGTAAACAGACACAAAAAACTTTTCTTCACAGTTAAAGAAAAATGCCCAAAATGTTGCTGCAAGAAAACATGCAGTCAAAGTAAATCCACTTCTCTGTGGTCCCTGCAAACTTTACCAATCTTATCAAGTTTAAGAAACTCAGTTTTAGACTCACCACTTAAACACAGGCTGAGAGAAGAGGAGGCTCAGGGGTGACTTCATTGCTGTCTACAACTACCTGAAGAGAGGTTGTAGGCGGGTGGGGGTTGGTCTCTTCTCCCAGGCAATCATAACAGGACAAGGGGACACAGTCTCAAGTTGTGCCGGGGGAGGTATAGGCTGGATGTTGGAGGAAAGTTCTTCACAAAGAGGGTGACTGGGATTGGAATGGGCTGCCCAGGGAGGTGGTGGAGTTACTGAAAAAAACACTGGATGAGGCACTTAGTGCCACAGTCTAGTTGACTGGACAGGGTGATAAGTTGGACTGGATGAACTTGGAGGTCTCTTCCAACCTGGCTGATTCTATGATTCTAAGAATTCAAAACGATACCAACATTAGCGTTTAACTCTTGTTCCTTTCAAAAAGGCATTAGGATGGTTAGCACCAATCTGAATTTGAAAGACAAAAGTCACAGACCCCCAAAATTCTTACATATTGATTATGAGTACCCAAGATGTGGCAAAAAAATAGCTTACTACATTTTCACTGCTGAGTTCTGTGCTCCATTTTCAGTATTGATCCTGAGTGGAAGAAAGGTACTGAAGCAAAAATTGTCTGCAAGTACCTTTTAAATAGTAAATTATATCATGGTACATATTGCAAGCATGGGAATTTTTCACCTGCAGAACAGCCCTACATTTCCAGTAGGATTTTCCCTTAAGTACCAGAAAATGCCAAAAAGAACAAACAAATAAACCAACAAAAGGCAACAAAACCCAAACACCAAAAAAGCAACAAGCAACAATTGCCCTTTCAAAGTACCACTGAGTGTTCTTTTATAAAGGTGAAGTCACCGTCCCTGGAGGTGTTCAAGAAAAGCCTGGAAGAGGCACTTAGTGCCATGGTCTGGTTGGCTGGGCAGGGCTGGGTGCTAGGTTGGACTGGATGATCTTGGAGGTCTCTTCCAACCTGGCTGATTCTATGATTCTATTCTAAAGACATGGCAGATTTTGATCCTCTCACTAAAGGTGACCTGTTTGCTTTCCATGTTCAGCACATGTGACTTTCTAACGAAGTTTTCTTTCTGCCACTATTGAACGATCACTGTAAACATACCATTGTGCAAAAACACAGACCTACTTTTGTCTGGTTTGCTTTGGTGCTCCCCCCACACCCCATCACCACTTGGTGCACTTGTCTGAGCCAGCAAAAGGAAATTAATCTCAAGAGGAACAAGTGTTTCTGCAACAAGTTTCTAGGAGGAACAAACAGGCAGAATGCTGACAGGACCATCTAAGGCTCAGCTTGCCAAAGGCAATGGTGAAGCAATGCACGTTTGCTACCTTGGCTAAGTCCTCATTTTCATTAGCATCTTTAAACTTGTGCTGCAGTGAGATTTATACTTTTTGTCTTCCCACTGGAGAAATCCAAGTTTAAAGCCTTTCTTACATACCAGAAACATCAAAATGAACAACACCACAAATTCTCCCTTCGTTTAGACTCCATTCAACAGCTACCATTAGAGAGGGCAGAGAAAGAGCTCCAGAGCAGTACACAGACAGGAAGAGCAATGGTCCTGGCAGCTTTGCCAGGGGCTGAATGGGCAGCTTTAAGCAGAATCACAGGGATTAGAAGGGACCTCCAGAGATTGTCCAACCCCATTGTTACAGCAGGATCACCCAGGGCAGGCCACACAGGAACACATCCAAGCAGGTTTTGATAGTCTGCAGAGGAGACTCCACAACCTCTCTGGGCAGCCTGGTCCAGTGCTCCATCACCTTCACCACAAAGAAGTATCTCCTCATGTTGAGGTGGAACCTCCTGTTGTCTAGCTTGCACCTTGTCACCACTGGGTATCACCAAAAAGAGACAGACACCTTCACACCTCGAGAAGAGGCTGAGGGAGCTGGGGTTGTTTAGCCTGGAGAAGAGGAGGCTCAGGGCAGGCCTCACTGCTGTCTACAACTACCTGAAGGGAGATTGTAGCCAGGTGGGGTTGGTCTCTTCTCCCAGACAACCAGCAACAGAACAAGGGGACACAGCCTCAAGTTGTGCCGGGGGAGGTCTAGGCTGGATGTTAGGAGGAAGTTGTTGGCAGAGAGAGTGATTGGCATTGGAATGGGCTGCCCAGGGAGGTGGTGGTGGAGTCACCATCCCTGGAGGTGTTCAAGAGAAGACTGGATGAGGCACTTAGTGCCATGGTCTGGTTGACTGGATAGGGCTGGGTGCTAGGTTGGACTGGATGATCTTGGAGGTCTCTTCCAACCTGGTTGATTCTATTCTATTCTATACCTTCCTGTTCCAGCCTCCCCATCATGGGCAGTGACACCCTTCCACTAGACTTAGCTGCTTAAAGCCAAATCCAATCTGTCCTTGAACACCTCTAGGGAGGAGGCGGCATTCACAACACCGCCGGGAGCCTATTTCAGAATCTCACCACCCTTGTCCAAAAATGGTGTATTAAGACTAATATCCACTTGAGTCAATATTCTAGAGGAACTAAAACCAAATGCACAGCAACATTTAATAAACTGCATAATCACTGCATTACATATAAAGAGGGAACTTTAGGATCTACATAAAATCACAGCAGACAAAAATCATTATTTGAATTAGTTCTTTGTATTCCTTACAATAAAACAATTTGTTATGGTATCAAGTGCAACCAATAAAATAATACTTATTTTGACTTCTGTAATTTATTTTCTGTGTTCATCAGCATCAATTTCACCACAGGCTCCTGCTGTTTATTGTCCTGGTCGATTTTAAGCCCTTAGGTGACTTGTTAGCAAATGGTTCGGAAATAAAAAGTGACGCAAAAAGCTGCAGAAATCCTTATTAATCGTTAATTCACTCTACCTCCAAGCCACCTGCAGTACCTCTTAAAGTTGATTATGGGACAGAAAGACGTCAGAAAGCCAAAACACTGAGAACATTCTGGTTATAGTTAAAGGCTGCACATTTTTTCATATAAAGCTCTATTGAAATTGGCCTTTGAGCTTAAAATATTCGAAGAGTTCGACTGAAGTGCTTCAGAGAAGTGTTAAACCTGTAACAGGTTGTGACTGGATGCAGCATTGCAGCAGGGAAGAACAGAAGGATGCTTTTTTAAAACAGGGGCAAAGGGGCAATTTTCAGGTCCCCATGAAAACAGTGGAATAAAAAAAGTAACAGTGCTTCCCCAGAGATAAAGACACAACAGGAAGGGCAAGAGAGTGCTTCTTATCCTGCTCTTTCCCTTCCCAGACTGGCAGAGATCACCTAGAGGATAAATGGCCAATATGCATATCATTATCAGAAAGAATTTGGTTCTGCTCTCCTGATCTGTATTTAAAAATTGAAATTTCAGCAGCCTTCAACTTCTCATCATCACTGCAAGACTGTCTAGTAAAGAGCACCAATACCGCTCCTGCTGTTGAGACATGATATTTGCATTACCAATCTGTGTGTGTCAAGAGTTAAGATCACTTCAGCTCAAATACCTGCACCATTCAGTGGTGATAAGGCCACAGGTAATTTCCATTCCAAGTTGTGTATTTTCTCCACAGAAATTCTCTGAGATCTCTCTACCCAAATTTTTGCTGCTTGATCAAGTTGCTGTATTTTTCAGGCACCCAAATAGAAGGCCAGCAATTAACTGCCTGATTTTACTTTCAGTCCCTTGAATATTCTGCACACTTGGAACAGCTGAGTCACAAAGGCCAAAATCAAATTAAAATGCAAATGATGCTTATTACTACGATGAGAAAAAACAAAATGATGTAGTCAAAGTAATTCATTTTTATAGCCTGTCACTTATAAGCACAGCCTCTAACATATCTAAGACAGGAATAACAGTACTTGAAGTGCAATGAGTCGATCAGAGAAATCACCTGAACTCCAAGCAGCTTAGAATCACAGAATGGTTTAGGTTGGAAGGGACCTCAAGGATCATCCAGCTCCAACCCCCTGCCATAGGCAGGGACACCTCCCACTAGAGCAGGCTGCTCAAGGCCTCATCCAGCCTGGCCTTAAACACCTCCAGGGAGGAAGCATCCACAACCTCCCTGGGCAACCTGTGCCAGTGTCTCACCACACTCACTCTAAAGAACTTCCTCCTAACATCCAGTATACATCTCCCCTCCTCCAGTTCAAACCCATTCCCCCTCGTCCTGACATTACCAGACCTTGTCAATAGTCCCTCCCCAGCCTTCCTGTAGGCTCCCTTCAGATACTGGAAAGCCACTCTAAGGTCTCCTTGAAGCCTTCTCTTCTCCAGGCTGCACAGCCCCAACTCTCTCAGCCTGTCCTCATAGCAGAGCTGCTGCAGCCCTCTGATCATCTTGGTGGCTCTCCTCTGGACTGGCTCCAGCAGTTCCATGTCCTTCTTGTGTTGGGGGCTCCAGAACTGCACACAGCTTCTCTATACATCTATGTATTTCATACTTAGTTAGTGTATGCTGACAAATGTTTTCATTTAGCTACCTTTTTATCAAATCAGAAGAACCAAAGTTAAGAATTGGAAACTATCATCTTTTATTTTAGTTACTTTGTATAAAGAACAAATCTGGCATTAATACCAACAAGCCTTGACCTTCTCTCAGTGAGGAACAAGCACCTTTTGTCCACATGCTTGTATCATCTCCACCTGCATATGAAAGTGCTGGAATCTTCTACAGTCAAAAATTAGAAGTTATATACTGAGGTAATGGACTTTTCCCTTTATTGTGTGATACACGGAGGAGTACTTCTATATACTTTTTGTGCAGAGTGCCTCAATGACTCCTATTGTAAATGTGAACAAAAATAAGCTAAATATACAGCCCTTGACAAACAGCAAGATAATATCCTATTGTTGCTGACAAATATGAAGACACCATCTTCTCAACAAGACAAAGATCTGTAGGCAATTAGCTACTAGGTGTAAAAAAGCCCAGGTTAGAACCTATGGTCTTCTCCCTCCCTCTCATTAAAAAAGGCAGAAACTTAAGTTTTGGTGCTATGAGAAAAGAAAAAGTAAATATACTGAAAGGACTACTTGATAAGTTTCCCTTTATGATCAGGTTCCTGCCTGGTGAATGTGGGGCAGGCTGTGGATGGAGTCTACCTGGATGTCAGCAAAGCCTTTGACACTGTCTGCCACAACAAGCTCCTGGCCAAGATGGCAGCTCCTGGCTTGGACAGATTCACTCTGTGCAGGGTCAAGAACTGGCTGGAAGGCTGAGACCAGATAATTCTGGTGAATGGTGCCACATCCAGCTGGCAGTTGTCACTAGCGGTGTGCCCCAGGGATCAGTGCTGGGCACAGTCCTATTCAATATCTTCACTGATGATCTGGACGAGGGGATTGAGTCCAGCATCAGCAAGATTGCAGATGACACTGAGCTAGGAGCAGCTGTGGAGCTGCTGGAAGGCAGAAGAGCCCTGCAGAGGGACCTGGACAGCCTGGATGGGTGGGCAGAGGCCAATGGGATGAGATTGAACAAGGCCAAGTGCAGGGTTCTGCACTTCGGCCACAGCAACCCCAAGCAGTGCTACAGGCTGGGGATAGAGTGGCTGGAGAGCAGCCAGGCAGAGTGGGACCTGGGGGTACTGGAAGATAGTAGGCTGAAGATGAGTCAGCAGTGTGCCCAGGTAGCCAAGAAAGCCAATGGCATCCTGGCCTGGATCAGGAGCAGTGTGGGCAGTAGGACAAGGGAAGATGTTCTGCTCCTGTACTCTACACTGGTCAGGCCACACCTTGAGTGCTGTATCCAGTTCTGGGCTCCTCAATTCAAGAGAGATGTTGAGGTGCTGGAACGTGTCCAGAGAAGGACAACAAAGCTGGTGAGGGGCCTGGAACACAAACCCTATGAGGAGAGGCTGAGGGAGCTGGGGGTGTTTAGCCTGGAGAAGAGGAGGCTCAGGGCAGAGCTCATTGCTTTCTACAAGTACTTGAAGGGAGGTTGTAGCCAGGTGGGGTTGGTCTCTCCTCCCTGACAACCAGCAATAGAACAAGGGGACACAGCCTCAAGTTGTGCCAAGGCAGGCATAGGCTGGATGTTAGGAGGAAGTTCTTCACAGAGAGAGTGATTGGCATTGGAATGGGCTGCCCAGGGAGGTGGTGGAGTCACTGTCCCTGGAGGTGTTCAAGAAGAGACTGGATGAGGCACTTAGTGCTATGGTCTAATTGACTGGATAGGGCTGGGTTCTAGGTTGGACTGGATGATCTTGGAGGTCTCTTCCAACCTGGTTGATTCTATAGACTTTCCAAAATGCTCATTATTTCTATAAACACTGTTATTTTTATTATCATGAAAATATGTCCAGAATTCAACTGTTCAACTACAAAAAAAAAAAAAAAAAAGAAAAAAGAAAAACTTCAAAGGTTTCTAGAAGGTATTTCTGAGTTTTTTGTTTTGCATATTTTGGTTAAGACATTTCTAATTAGATTTTAAGTTCAACAAACAGAAAACGTTTCACATGTTGTTTAATAATTGAGTGGTTATGAAAGCAATATAAAAGGATCTAAAGTCACCCAGATTAACCTTCACAGAACTGTCCTCAGAAACATTCTGTGCTTAAGAGCTGTAACATCAAACTTTAAAAGGTGTTCTGAGCACTTTTATACCACACTGATAAATTAACTTAAATAAAATGAACAAAATAATCGTAGAACGGTTTAGGTTGGAGGGGACCATCCAGCTCCAACCCCCTGCCATCGTCAGGGACACCTCCAACTAGAACAGGTTGCTCAAGGCCTCATCCAATCTGGCCTTGAACACCTCCAGGGAAGGAGCAGCCACAACCTCCCTGGGCAACCTGAGCCAGTGTCTCACCACCCTAACTGCAAAGAACCCTTTCCTAACATCTAGTTTCAATCTCCCCTCCACCAGTTCCATCCCATTACCCCTTGTCCTGTCATAACAAGACCTTGTCAATAGTCCCTCCCCAGCCCTCCTGGAGTCCCCTTCAGGCCATCGTAAGATCTCCTCGAAGCCTTCTCCAGACTGCAGAGCCCCAACTCTCTCAGCCTTTCCTCATAGCAGAGCTGCTGCAGCCCTCTGAGAAACTTTGTAGTCTCCTCTGGACTCACTGAACAGTTCCATGTCCTTCTCGTGCTGGGGGCTCAGGAACTGCACACAGTACTCCAGGTGGGGTCTGAGGGGAGCCAAGGGGCAGAATCCCCTCCCTTGCCCTGCTGCCCACACTGCTCTTGCTGCAGCCCAGCACAGGGTTGCTGTCTGGGCTGCACTCACACCGCAGGCTCCTCTTCAGCTTTTCATCACCCCAGACTCCCAGGTCCTTTTCCTCAGGGCTGCTCTCAGCCATTCACCAGCCAGCCTGGAGTTTTACTTGTGACTATGTCAGCCCAGGTGCAGGACCTTACACTTATAATGGACATGTCTGATATGACTGCTGGTTAAAGCAACACTTGGCACTGAATCCATAAGGTTGAGCTAGGAGATACAGACAACATCCTTAAAAATAGACAGTCCACACATTGATACTGAAAAGAAATTCACATCACTCACATTCAGCTCCATATCCTTAACCATGGAGGAGTCTTTGTTTTAGAAGAGACAGAAGCTTATTCTTCCTTTTCATCATCTTTTCACTCTCAAAGAACAGTTAGCATTTTATAGTATTCCTAGAAACACTGATGAAAAACTATAATGGAAGAAAACCAACATTCAGCAGAATAATTCTTCCTTTCCTGATCACTATCTGTGGTCTAGAAGCTGTATTTTCCCAGGCTGTAATTAAGCTGCTTGGCCTAGAATTCCTCTGTCTAAAGATGTCTGAGATGATCCAAATTCATGAGATAACCATACTGACTGTCCTGACCTCGCAATCTCTCAAGAGTATGAAGAGGAACAGAGGGAGGCAGGTATAAGTCACAGAAGCAGAATCACTTTCTGTTGCATCCAGCTCCTGCAATCTTCTCAAGCACCAAGGTGACACCTGAAGACTGGTTGTTTTTTTTATCAGTATACTCTTATTTTCCACCTTCTTATGTTAGTATCTTCATGGCTTTCTCCTAGACACATCCTGTTAACGCTGAGCTGTGTATTGTTTAAAATAAACACTTGGATTTGTGCATCATTTCTTTTCCAGCTCCTTTTTTAACGAGGTACTCTTTGCCTACCTGGTCTTAAATTATGCTACATTTTGAGGATGCTTAGAAGGTGTTCATATATCCATGATTTAGGCTTGAGGTAAGGAGAAAGCTCTTC
>WAAF01013338.1:0-22203 GCA_013400475.1 Tricholaema leucomelas
GTAGCTGTGGACAGCAATGAGGTCTGCCCTCCTCCTGCCCTCTCACAGCAGACAAGTGCCACTGGACACAGCAATAACTGAGCCCTACAGCCTGGGCTGAGCTTAACTCAGGGCAGTTCCTGTCCTCAGGCTTTACACCCAGTTCTACCCCTGGGTTGCAGAATGCCTTTGGCCACCTCCTGTCTTCCTCTTCTCACTTGACAGCTGAAGAAAAGCACTGGTGTGAACTCCTAGTGTTTGGAAACCTTGTGACAGGATGATCTATAAAGTAGCTCACTGAACTAGCTGGGGTGGGGGGAGGAAATGTGAGGAGAGCAAAGAAAGGAGAGCAGGGAAACAAGGAAAAGGAGGGTGGTGCCAGGGGAGTGCTCTTCACCAGCTGCTCCACATCACTGCCTTGGTGCAGGCTTGCCAGAGCTTCCCTCTGAAAGCACAAGGCAGAGGAGCAGCAAACACAGCCTGCAGGGTGAGTGCAGCCCAGACAGCAACCCTGTGCTGAGCTGCAGCAAGAGCAGTGTGGGCAGCAGGGCAAGGGAGGGGATTCTGCCCCTTGGCTCTGCTCTCCTCACACCCCACCTGCAGTCCTGGGTGCAGTTCTGCAGCCCCCAGCACAAGCAGGACATGGAAGTGTTGGAGCCAGTGCAGAGGAGGCCACCAAGATGCTGAGAGGGCTGCAGCAGCTCTGCTCTGGGGACAGGCTGAGAGAGTTGGGGCTCTGCAGCCTGGAGAAGAGAAGGCTTGGAGGAGACCTTGGAGTGGCCTTGCAAGATCTGAAGGGGTCTACAGGAAGGCTGGGGAGGGACTATTGACAAGGTCTTGTGATGACAGGAGAAGCAGGAATGGGTTTGAACTGGCAGAGGGGAGGTTTAAAGTGGATGTTAGGAAGAAGTTGTTTGCAGTGAGGGTGGTGAGACACTGGAACAAGTTGCCCAGGGAGGTTGTGGAGCACAGAAGCATCTTTGATCACATTGGGTGCTTCTGTGCTCCACAACCTCCCTGGAGGTGTTCAAGGCCGGGTTGGTATGAGGCCTTGAGCCACCTTCAGGCCATGGGACCTGGCTTTTGTTCTCCTGGTTGGAATGACAACACAGCTGCTTCCTGGCTGCTCCCAGCCGAGGGTGGGGTGAGAAGAGGTGATGTGGAGGCAGTGGCCAACTGCAGGCACTCAGCAACATCTGGGTGCAGGCAGAGAGCTCAGCTGGCTTTGGCTAAGAGCAGCCTGAGTGCTGCAGCAGGGTGAGATCTGCCTTCTGCAGGGGTGGGGGGCAGCCTACACCCTCAGCTCTGCAGGCTCCTGCCCTCCTGCAAGCTTTCCCTGTCACTGCCTATGTGCCAGATACATTGGCAAGTCTGGAAGGACTCAGGCTCACAGGATGCTAGGGTTTAGAAGGGATCCAAAGAGCTCATCCAGTCCAACCCCCTGCCACAGCAGGACCACACAATCTAGCTCAAGACACACAGGAACACATCCAGACAGGCCTGGAAAGGCTCCAGAGAAGGAGACTCCACAACCTCTCTGGGCAGCCTGTGCCAGGGCTCTGGGACCCTTCCAGTCAAGAAGTTCCCCTTGTGTTGAGCTGGAACCTCCTGTGCTGCAGCTTCCATCCATTGCTGCTTGTCCTACCCCAGGGAGCAGTGAGCAGAGCCTGTCCCCCACTCCTGACCCCCAGCCCTCAGAGATTTATAGAGATTGATTAGATCCCCTCTCAGTCTTCTCTTCTCCAGCCCCAGGGCCCTCAGCCTCTCCTCAGCAGGCAGTGCTGCAGTCCCCTCATCATCCTCGCAGCCCTCCCTTGGCCTCTCTCCAGCAGATCCCTGTCCCTCTGCAACTGGGGAGCACAACACTGAAAACAATACTCAAGATGAGGTCTCACCAGGACAATGAAGAGGGGGAAGGAGAACCTCCCTGGATCTGCTGGACACACTCTTCTGAATGCCCCCCAGGATCCCACTGTCCCTCTTGCCCCCAGGGCACATTGCTGTGCCATGGATGTTCTGCCCCAGCACTCCCAGCTCCCTCTCCACAGGGCTACTCTCCAGCAGATCTCACCAGGGCAGAGCAGAGGATGCTTTCCTCCCTTACACAGGGACCTGCCTGTCTCTGTTTCCATTGTACCCTCTTACAAGAGAGGTATTCAGAGTGGAGCCTGTGACAGAGGCTGGGGTTAGTTAAGATGTCAGGGCAATGAATGCAGCCAAGAGGAAGAAATGCCAGAGAACACAAACCTTCCCTCCCACTCTCCTGCAGCCAGAGGATGCAATCTGTGGACTTGAAAGTGGAAAACTTTAGGTGCTTGAAGGTGTCCAGAGAAAGGCAGCAGGGTGGGAAGAGGCCTGGAGCACAGCCCTGTGAGGAGAGGCTGAGGGAGCTGGGGGTGTGCAGCCTGCAGAAGAGGAGGCTCAGGGCAGAGCTCATTGCTGTCTGCAGCTGCCTGCAGGGAGGCTGTAGCCAGGTGGGGTTGGGCTCTTCTGCCAGGCAGCCAGCAGCAGAAGAAGGGGACACAGCCTGAAGCTGTGGCAGGGCAGGTCTAGGCTGGATGTGAGGAGGAAGTTGTTGGCAGAGAGAGTGATTGGCATTGGAATGGGCTGCCCAGGGAGGTGGTGGAGTCCCCATCCCTGGAGGTGTTGAAGAGGAGGCTGGCTGGGGCAGCTGGTGCCATGGGTTAGTTAATTGGAAGGGTTAGGTGCTAGGTTGGACGATCCCAGAGGTCTTTCCCAGCCTGGTTCATTCTGTGACTCTGTGACTTACCGTGGCAGTCCCAGCCACATCACCCAGGATGGTGACCACTCGCTGCTCTCAGAGGTCTCCTGTGTGCTTTCAGAGGCTGGCAGGTGGCCTTGCTCCTCCTGGCCTTCACAGGCTCTCATCTCCAGAGCTTTGAGCACCACTGAGGAGTTGGTGTTTTTCAGCAGGGCCACAGCCTCGCTCCGGCTGACCCCAGTCAGGTCGATCCCATTGACGTTCAGGAGGATGTCACCTGAGAAACACAGAACCACAGAATCAAGCAGGCTGGAAGAGAGCTCCAAGCTCAGCCAGCCCAGCCTAGCACCCAGCCCTGGCCAAGCAACCAGACCATGGCACTAAGTGCCCCAGCCAGGCTTGGCTTCAACACCTCCAGGCACGGCCACTCCACCACCTCCCTGGGCAGCCCATTCCAATGCCAATCACTCTCTCTGCCAACAACTTCCTCCTCACATCCAGCCTAGACCTGCCCTGCCACAGCTTCAGGCTGTGTCCCCTTCTTCTGCTGCTGGCTGCCTGGCAGCAGAGCCCAACCCCACCTGGCTACAGCCTCCCTGCAGGGAGCTGCAGACAGCAATGAGCTCTGCCCTGAGCCTCCTCTTCTGCAGGCTGCACACCCCCAGCTCCCTCAGCCTCTCCTCACAGGGCTGTGCTCCAGGCCCCTCCCCAGCCTTGCTGCCCTTCTCTCTACACCTTCCAGCACCTCAACATCTCTCTTGAATGGAGGAGCCTTCGAATTAAAGCAATTTTAATTAATGAAATGTTAATTAATTAAATGAATTAAAGCAAATTATGGCATCCTGGGCTGGCTCAGGAGCAGTGTGGGCAGCAGGACAAGGGAGGTTCTTCTGCCCCTGTGCTCAGCACTGCTCAGGACACCCCTGGAGTGCTGTGTCCAGTTGTGGGCTCCTGAATTGCAGAGAGCTGTTGAGGTGCTGGAAGGTGTTGAGAGAAGGGCAGCAAGGCTGGGGAGGGGCCTGGAGCACAGCCCTGTGAGGAGAGGCTGAGGGAGCTGGGGGTGTGCAGCCTGCAGAAGAGGAGGCTCAGGGCAGAGCTCTGCAGCTCCCTGCAGGGAGGCTGTAGCCAGGTGGGGTTGGGCTCTTGCAACCTGGTTGATTCTATGATTCAAACTTTCAAACTCTCCCAGCCCTGGGTTGTCTTTTACCTGTTTTGATCCTGCTGTCTCTGCTGATAACTCCTCCAGGTTCAACACTGATCACATAGATGGGCAAATCCCACTCCCGGTTGGATGCTCCACCTGCCACAGTCATTCCCAGGGACTCTGTGTGCTCCTTCCGGACAGCCACCACCTTCTCGTGGCAGGTGACAGTGTGAAGGGTGCTCTGTGATGGAGAAAAGAGCAACAACACACACCTTGGGCAAGGGCATGGGCAGAGCTTGCTGCCAGCCCAAGCGTTCTCTGCTGACATGAGTAGTTGTCTGTGGCACACCAAAGCACAGCACAGCACAGCTGCCCCTTGGCCACGGGGCAGGCATGGCCCTGATCAGGGCTTAGGCATCTGTGGAGTCAGAGCTAGCAGCAGGACAGTCTCTGCTTTCATGGAGTCAGGGAATCACAGAATGGTTCAGGTTGGCAGGGAGCTGAGAGCTCATCTCCTCCACCCTCCCCACCGTGCCCAGGGACACCTTTCAACTACACTCAGCTGCTCAAGGCCTCATCCAGCCTGGCCTGCAGCACCCCCAGCAAGGAGGCAGCCACAGCCTCCCTGGGCAGCCTGGGCCACACTCTCAGCACCCTCACACTCAACAGCTTCTTCCTCAGCTCCACTCTAAGCCTGCTCTGCCTCAGCTCCAAACCATTCCCCTTGGCCTGTCTCTAGAGCCCCTGATGCAAAGTCCCTCTGCAGCCTTCCTGCAGGCTGCCTTCAGCTCTTGGCAGGCAGCTCTGAGGCCCCCCTGGAGCCTTCTCCTCTGCAGGCTGCACCCCTCCAGCTCCCTCAGCCTGTGCTCACAGCAGAGCTGCTCCAGCCCTTGCAGCACCTTTGTGGCCTCCTCTGGCTTCACTCCAACATCTCTGTGCCCTTCTTCTGGGGACAGCAGCACTTTGTGTGCAGGACTGGTGGTGAGGTCTGAGCAGAGCCTTAAGTCAGGCACTCAGTCAAAATCAGAAGTGTTTTAGTGTGGGGAGGAATGGAAGCAGATCTTTGAAAGGTAAATGAGCAATCTGATTGTCAAAGCAAACAACAAAGCAGCTCCTGATGTTCACATCCAAGTGGTCCTCAGATCTTTTGACTGTAAGGTCACAGCTCCTATCCTGCTGCTTGCAATCTGAGCATCCCCTCTGTAGCGACTGAGCAATGTTCCACCTGGGTTAGAGGAATGAAATGCTTGGAGGCAGACCCTTCATTATCTGGACGAGGGGATTGAGTCCAGCATCATTAAATTGCAGTGACACCAAGCTAGGAGCAGGTGTGGAGCTGTTGGAAGGTAGGAGAGCCCTGCAGAGGGACCTGGCCAGGCTGGATGGGTGGGCAGAGGCCAATGGGATGAGACTGAACAAGGCCAAGTGCAGGGTTCTGCACTTTGGCCACAACAACCCCAAGCAGCACTACAGGCTGGGGACAGAGTGGCTGAGAGCAGCCAGGCAGAGAGGGAGCTGGGGGTGCTGGGAGAGAGGAGCTGAAGAGGAGGCAGCAGTGCCCAGGTGGGCAGCAGAGCCAATGGCATCCTGGGCTGGCTCAGGAGCAGTGTGGGCAGCAGGACAAGGGAGGTTCTTCTGCCCCTGTGCTCAGCACTGCTCAGGCCACCCCTGGAGTGCTGTGTCCAGTTCTGGGCTCCTCCATTGCAGAGAGATGTTGAGGTGCTGGAAGGTGTTGAGAGAAGGGCAGCAAGGCTGGGGAGGGGCCTGGAGCACAGCCCTGTGAGGAGAGGCTGAGGGAGCTGGGGGTGTGCAGCCTGCAGAAGAGGAGGCTCAGGGCAGAGCTCATTGCTGTCTGCAGCTCCCTGCAGGGAGGCTGTAGCCAGCTGGGGTTGGGCTCTGCTGCCAGGCAGCCAGCACCAGAAGAAGGGGACACAGCCTGAAGCTGTGGCAGGGCAGGTCTAGGCTGGATGTGAGGAGGAAGTTGTTGGCAGAGAGAGTGATTGGCATTGGAATGGGCTGCCCAGGGAGGTGGTGGAGTGGCCGTGCCTGGAGGTGTTGAAGCCAAGCCTGGCTGGGGCACTTAGTGCCATGGTCTGGTTGCTTGGCCAGGGCTGGGTGCTAGGTTGGGCTGGCTGAGCTTGGAGCTCTCTTCCCACCTGCTTGAGTCTATTCTATTCTATTCTATCAAGAGGAAACAGCCTCAAGTTTCAGCATGGGAGGTTTAGGTTGGACATCAGAAGAAACCACTGAAGAGACTCTCAAATACTGGAACAGGCTGCCCAGGAAGACTGCCACCTCCTCATGCCTGCAGGTGTTTCAGAGGCAGAGATGTGGTGCTGAGGGACATGGTTTAGCACCAGGCTTGGTAGAGCTAGAGAATGGTTGGACTGGAGGATCTTAAAGGCCTTTTCCAATCGAAACAATTCTGTGATCTGTGACCATGGAATGAGGAGGCAGCAGTTTGCAGGGTGCTTTTCCTAGGGCTTGAGGTAGGTATCCTGGGGACAGCCACCTCTGCTGCCTGAGGACAGGCATCCCCTCACTGCTCCCACCCAAAAGGAGAAGGTAGGCACACACACACCAGTGGGCATGCAGGTGGGAGCCATTGCCCTCATCCTGTCCCTGCAGGCCTTTGCAAACAGTCTGTCTGCAGACAGTGAGCAATCAGCACAGGGAGAAGAAGATCATAGAATCAGTCAGGGTTGGAAGGGACCACAAGGAGCAGCCAGTTCCAACCCCACTGCCATGCCCAGGGACACCCTACCCTAGAGCAGGCTGCACACAGCCTCAGCCAGCCTGGCCTTAAACACCTCCAGCCATGGGGCCTCAACCACCTCCCTGGGCAACCCCTGCCAGATCTCAAGGCAGTGCTTGCTAACAAATTGTCCTCCTGCATTTCATCCTGGCAGCCCAGAGGCTTCTATCCTGGGCTATGCAGGAGCAGTTGCCACAGGATCACAGGATTTTAGAGGTTGGAAGGGACCTCCAGAGATCACAGAATCAAGCCAGGTTGGAAGAGACCTCAGGCTGCAATAGGGCAGATTGAAAGTGGATGTTAGGAAGAGTTCTTCCCATCAAGGGCACTCAGGGACTGGAATGAGCTGCCCAGGGAGGTGGTGGAGTCACCAAAGGTGGTTTGGATGTGGTGCTTGGGGTTATGGTTTAGGGTGCACCTTGCAGAGCAGGGTTCTGGGTTAGACTTGCTGACCCTGAGGGGCTTTGCCAACCTGAATGGTTCTCTGATTCTGTGCTCTGGCTGCCTCTCAGGCAGGATGGGTTTAAGCCAGCTCTGCCTGTCCACCTCCCTGCTAAGGGTGGCCAGAGGACCTGTTTGCAAGGGCTTGCATAAGTGACACAGAGAGACTGATGTAAAGGAAGCAGGCATGTGACTGTACCTTCAGTGACACCAACACAAGCACATGGCTTGCTCTCTCTGCACTGCAAAGAGTAACCCTTGAGTCACTCAGAAAAAAGCATTTCAGAGTCTTGCTGCATTGGTCCCTGCTCCTAAAACTCTTCTCTTTGCCCACCAGAGTCTCCCTGCCTGATGGAGAAAGCAAGTGCAGGTCCAAAGGCACCAACCACAGGGTGCAACAGGGTGCTGAGGAGAGGCTGCACTGGTCCCTGCTCCCAAAACTCTTCTCTTTGCCCACCAGAGTCTCCCTGCCTGATGGAGAAAGCAAGTGCAGGTCCAAAGGCACCAACCACAGAGTGCAACAGGGTGCTGAGGAACTGCTGCACTGGTCCCTGCTCCCAAAACTCTTCTCTTTGCCCACCAGAGTCCCTCTGCCTGATGCAGAAAGCATGTTCAGGTCCAAAGGCACCAACCACAGAGTGCAACAGGGTGCTGAGGAGCAGCTGTGGGGACAGTCTGGTGCCAGACCCATAGTATCTCAGCAAGGTGTCTGCTCTGTGCTGCGTGGCCCTGGTCTGGCCATGCTGCACCTTGCTGCCTCTCGTAGCTCCCATCCCACCAAGTGGCAGGTACTGCCAGAGCAAACCCATCACGTTTTGAGGCCAAAGCTCCACAGAGTGACTGCACAGTGGCAGTGGAGACCACAGCTGCTGTCTGCTGCCTGAGTGCCAGGCAGGTCAGAGCAGAAGTGTCCTAAGGAACAAGCTACAGAGTAATAATTACTGTGAGTGTGAAGCAGCTGATGAGAGTTCAGTGTAGGAAAGCTTTTTGCCTGAAGACTTCTCTCCAGATGGACAAACTTCAGCTGATCCTCTCCTTTCCATGGGAGCTCCTTGCCCCGTGCTGCCTCACGCTGCCATCCGTGCCCGCGGCTAGCACTCTGTGTGCACTTCAGCCCCCAGCCCCACCACTGCCCTTCACCTTCTCCTTCCCTTTCCAGCCCAGATGGAGCCAGGGCAAAAGCAGAGAGTAAAAGAGGAGCACAGCCTCTCTGTACCCATTGCAAAGTAAGCCATAGCCCTTCTGGTTGGTGCAGACCAGAGTCAGCACTCCGAGACACCAACCACCAGCTACCCTCCCCAGTGCCCATCCCAGGGATGGCCTCACCTTGTTGTGTCTCTCAGCAGGACAGGGCTGGGGGTTGCCAGCACCATAACTCCATCCTGTCTCCTGCAGGATGTCTGGGGTCTGCTGCCTGGTCTGCCGGGAGACGACGAAGTGGACCTGCTTCTCGCTGGCCTGTGGGAGGAGGCAGAGGGTGAATCCTGACCCCCCAGCATGCTTCAGCCCCTGGGCACTCACCAAACGCTCTGAAACCCTCCCCACCTGCCCCAAATCTGCCTGGAGGCAGCAACACACCACAGGAAGTGACCAGAGAATCACAGAATCAAGCAGGCTGGAAGAGAGCTCCAAGCTCAGCCAGCCCAACCTAGCACCCAGCCCTGGCCAAGCAACCAGACCATGGCACTAAGTGCCCCAGCCAGGCTTGGCTTCAACACCTCCAGCCACGGCCACTCCACCACCTCCCTGGGCAGCCCATTCCAATGCCAATCACTCTCTCTGCCAACAACTTCATCCTAACATCCAGCCCAGACCTGCCCTGGCACAGCTTGAGGCTGTGTCCCTTTCTTCTGGCCCTGGCTGCCTGGCAGCAGAGCCCAACCCCAGCTGGCTACAGCCTCCCTGCAGGGAGCTGCAGACAGCAATGAGCTCTGCCCTGAGCCTCCTCTTCTGCAGGCTGCACACCCCCAGCTCCCTCAGCCTCTCCTCAAAGGGCTGTGCTCCAGGCCCCTGTGTGCTCTTTGGAACACACACACACCTCAAAATCATTTTCTAGGTATTCCCACCAGGTGTGGGGTTTGTGCAACATTAATTCCCAGGCACTAGACTGCAGTGGGTGCCCAAAAGCAGCGTTTGTGTCTCAGGAGAAGGGCAGGCAGCCTGCTCTCTGGGTTGTAATATGGTTGAGATGGAGATCCTGTTACAGGAAAGATCTGGAGGTGCTGGAGCATGGCTAGAGAAGGGCCACGTGGATGATCAGAGGGCTGCAGCTCCTCTCCTTTGAGGAGAGGCTGAGAGAGTAGTCGTTGTTCAGCCTGGAAGGGACAGAGATCCAGGGGCACCTCAGAGCTGCCTGCCAAGAGCTGAAGGCAGCCTGCAGGAAGGCTGCAGAGGGACTTTGCATCAGGGGCTCTAGAGACAGGCCAAGGGCAATGGTTTGGAGCTGAGGCAGAGCAGGCTTAGAGTGGAGCTGAGGAAGAAGCTGTTGAGCGTGAGGGTGCTGAGAGTGTGGCCCAGGCTGCCCAGGGAGGCTGTGGCTGCCTCCTTGCTGAGGGTGCTGCAGGCCAGGCTGGATGAGGCCTTGAGCAGTGAGTGTAGCTGAAAGGTGTCCTGGGCATGGTGTGGAGGTTGGAGATGAGTTCTCAGCTCCCTTCCAACCTGATTCCATGAAGGCAGAGACTGTCCTGCTGCTAGCTCTGACTGCACAGATGCCTACAGATAGAAGGCTCAATAAAGGTTGATGCTGCTAAAATCAAGTTACCTGTGACAAAAATAAGAGGAAGGGAGATTTACATCAGACATTAGGAGGAAGTTCTTCAGCAGGAGGGTGGTGAGACTCTGGCCTGGAGCACAGCCCTGTGAGGAGAGGCTGAGGGAGCTGGGGGTGTGCAGCCTGCGGAAGAGGAGGCTCAGGGCAGAGCTCATTGCTGTCTGCAGCTCCCTGCAGGGAGGCTGTAGCCAGGTGGGGTTGGGCTCTGCTGCCAGGCAGCCAGCACCAGAAGAAGGGGACACAGCCTGAAGCTGTGGCAGGGCAGGTCTAGGCTGGATGTGAGGAGGAAGTTGTTGGCAGAGAGAGTGATTGGCATTGGAATGGGCTGCCCAGGGAGGTGGTGGAGTGGCCGTGCCTGGAGGTGTTGAAGCCAAGCCTGGCTGGGGCACTTAGTGCCATGGTCTGGTTGCTTGGCCAGGGCTGGGTGCTAGGTTGGGCTGGCTGAGCTTGGAGCTCTCTTCCAGCCTGCTTGAGTCTATGATTCTTCCAGCTGTGCTTGGCCTAACCTCCACCCACTAGGGCATGTCAGTGCAGTTTAGAATCACAGAATCATCATCATGATGATGACAGAAACACTTTTACCATCATAGATAATATTTTCTCCAGTGTCCCTGGGTAGCAAAGGAGCTTTCCAGAAGCAGCACTGCATTCAGCTTGGGCTTGAACAGAATCCTGGTTACCTGAGTGAGGGTTTTTTCCCCACATCAGGAGTGACTGCTTGGTCTTGCACATCCACAGTCACACTGCACTGAACATTGGCCCCACAGAGGTATTGGCTTCAGGTTAAAGACACTGCAGTGGGCAAGTAGCTCACTTGATGTCAGTGCTGCTGATACTGACAGGCACACAGTGAGGTTTTTCTGTTCTCAGAGCTCCTCTGACCATATCTATGTAGAACACAGGATAAACAGAGACTGCTGAACTGAACTGAGGGAACTCTGCCAACTGAGGACAGGAGGATTATCACAGAATCATGGAATCAGTCAGGGCTGGAAGGGACCACAAGGAGCAGCCAGTTCCAACCCCACTGCCATGCCCAGGGACACCTCACACTAGATCAGGCTGGGCAGAGCTACATCCAGCCTGGCCTTAAACACCTCCAGGGAAGAGGCTCCCACCACCTGCCTGGGCAATCCCTTCCAGGCTCTCACCACCCTCATGCTGAACAACTTCCTCCAAACATCCAGTCAGAATCTCCCCATTTCTAGCTTGGTTCCATTCCCCCCACTCCTATCACTCCCTGACAGCCTAAAAAGTCCCTCCCCAGCTTTCTTGTAGCCCCCTTCAGATACTGCAAGGCCACAAGAAGGTCACCTGGGAGCCTTCTCCTCTGCAGAAACTGATCAGAGAATGACAGAACATTATGGGTTGGAAGGTACCTCCACAGACCATCGAGCTGCCAAGCAGAAACTGATGGTGTACCTGAAGCTGCCACCACCATTAGCTCGGAGAGCTCCTTGTACTGAGAGCAAAGCTCAGGACGAGCTCTCAGCAGGCAGGATGCTTTCAGAGTGAAACATCCCTTTCGTGTCAGGAGCAAATGCAAACCACTTGTGGCATCAGCCTAATGCTTTCTCCCTGGCCTAACATGGAAAACAGGAAAGGCAAATAGATAACTGATGAAATATCATGACAGGAGAAAGGAAAAAAGGAGGCAGGTTCTGGGAATTTTGCCCCAGACAAAGGTGATTCACAGAGCTCACATCAGTGCAGTGCAGTCCTGGCCGTCTGGAAGCCTGAGTCTGCCCTTTGATGGGCACCTTGCTTACATTCCCAGGGGCTGAGGTGTGTTTCAAGCACTGTTATCAAGAACATCCTGCCTCTCTGGGAGCCAGCAAGGGCTGCAGTTGTGTGTTTCAAACACCTGTGTGTCACTGGGGCCCCTCAGTCATGTTTTCCGTCCTGCCTCCAGGCTGCACATGGGTTTGGCCTGGGGAGCAGAGTCACAGGGTCAAGAGTGTGCCCATACTCAGAGTCACAGACACAGCCAGGGGGGCAAAGCCCCTCAGGAGCACCAAGGCCAACCTAGAACCTTACTCTGCAAGATTCACCTTAAACCACAGCCCCAAGCACCACATCCAAACCACCCTGAAACACAGCCAGGGGGGCAAAGCCCCTCAGGAGCACCAAGGCCAACCTAGAACCTTACTCTGCAAGATTCACCTTAAACCACAGCTCCAAGCACCACATCCAAACCACCCTGAAACACAGCCAGGGGGGCAAAGCCCCTCAGGAGCACCAAGGCCAACCTAGAACCCTACTCTGCAAGATTCACCTTAAACCACAGCCCCAAGCACCACATCCAAACCACCCTGAAACACAGCCAGGGGGGCAAAGCCCCTCAGGAGCACCAAGGCCAACCTAGAACCTTACTCTGCAAGATTCACCTTAAACCACAGCTCCAAGCACCACATCCAAACCACCCTGAAACACAGCCAGGGGGGCAAAGCCCCTCAGGAGCACCAAGGCCAACCTAGAACCCTACTCTGCAAGATTCACCTTAAACCACAGCTCCAAGCACCACATCCAAACCACCCTGAAACACAGCCAGGGGGGCAAAGCCCCTCAGGAGCACCAAGGCCAACCTAGAACCCTACTCTGCAAGATTCACCTTAAACCACAGCTCCAAGCACCACATCCAAACCACCCTGAAACACAGCCAGGGGGGCAAAGCCCCTCAGGAGCACCAAGGCCAACCTAGAACCCTACTCTGCAAGATTCTCCTTAAACCATAGCCCTGAGCACCACATCCAAACCACTCTTAAACACAGCCAGGCTGGGTGACTCTACCACCTCCCTGGGCAGCTCATTCCAGTCCCTGATCAGTCTCTCAGTGAAAAACTTTTCCCTAATGTCCAATCTAAACCTCCCCAGCCTCAGCTTGAGGCCATTCCCCCTTGTTCTGTCTTCAGTTCCCTGTGAGCAGAGCCCAGCAGCAGCCCAACACAGTATCCCTTCAGCTAGTTGTAGACAGCAATGAGATCTCCCCTCAGCCTCCTCTTCCTCACACTACCCATCCCCAGCTACCTCAGTCACTCCTCATCAGATTTACACTCTAGGCCCTTCCCCAGCTTTGTTGCCCTTCTCTGGACCCACTCCAGCACCTCCACATCTCTCCTGTATTGCAGTGCCCAATACTGACCACAACACTGGAGCTGTGGCCTCACCAGAGCAAAGTCACAGAATCAAGCAGGCTGGAAGTGAGCTCCAAGCTCATCCAGCCCAACCTAGCACCCAGCCCTGGCCAAGCAACCAGACCATGGCACTAAGTGCCCCAGCCAGGCTTGACTTCAACACCACCTCCCTGGGCAGCCCATTCCAATGCCAATCACTCTTTCTGCCAACAACTTCCTCCTCACATCCAGCCTAGACCTGCCCTGCCACAGCTTCAGGCTGTGTCCCCCTCTTCTGTTGCTGGCTGCCTGGCAGCAGAGCCCAACCCCACCTGGCTACAGCCTCCCTGCAGGGAGCTGCAGACAGCAATGAGCTCTGCCCTGAGCCTCCTCTTCTGCAGGCTGCACACCCCCAGCTCCCTCAGCCTCTCGTAGGAGTCCACAGGGACAATCACCTCCCTGTTGCTGCTGGCCACAGTACTTTTAATCCAAGCCTTTAATCATAGCTTGCTCTGAGTGCTGGGACAGCAGATAGAGTAACAACTAGAGATCATAGAATCAGTCAGGGTTGGAAGGGACCACAAGGAGCAGCCAGTTCCAACCCCCCTGCCATGCCCAGGGACACCCTACCCTAGAGCAGGCTGCACACAGCCTCAGCCAGCCTGGCCTGAAACACCTCCAGCCATGGGGCCTCAACCCCCTCCCTGGGCAACCCATTCCAGCCTCTCACCACTCTCATGCTCAACAACTTCCTCCTCACCTCCAGCCTCACTCTCCCCACCTCCAGCTTTGCTCCATTCCCCCCACTCCTGGCACTCCCTGACACCCTCAAAAGTGCCTCCCCAGCTTTTTTGTAGCCCCCTTCAGATCCTGGAAGGCCACAAGAAGGTCACCTGGGAGCCTCCTCTTCTGCAGCCTGCACAGCCCCAACTCTTTCAGTCTGTGCTCACAGCAGAGCTGCTGCAGCCCTCTCAGCATCCTCCTGGCCCTGCTCTGGACACACTCCAGCATCTCCACAGCCCTCCTGTCCCAGGGGCTCCAGAACTGCATGCAGCACTCCAGGTACTCCAGGAACCTCCTCCTCACATCCAATCTGTACCTCCCCACCTCCACCTTTGCTCCATAGCGAGGAGCTTCGAGAGGCATCGATTCCCATTTGACCTCCACCTGCCTCCTTCGCTGCCACCCAAACACGCACCCACGCTAAGCCTGGCCCCTGCCGGGTCCGAGCGGCTGCCACCCACCTGTATGAGCTGCGCGGCGCTCTCGGGGCTGCCGTAGCGGTGGTCGCGGCCGTTGATGGCCAGGACGCGGTCGTTCTCCTGCAGCTGCCCGTCGCGGGCGGCCACGCCGCCTGCCAGCAGGTTGAAGATGAACACCCCCGGTTCGTCGGCCCGGCGGACCAGCTTGATCCCTAGCTGCTCGTCCGGGCTGCTTTTGCTCAGCACGACGTGGAAGCTGTCGTCCCTGCTGCAGCGGGCGTCCAGCGGCAGGCTGCTGTGCCGGCAGCGGTAGCGCTGCTCCCGCAGCACCGTCAGGCGCAGGACGCGGCAGGGCTGCTTCAGGAGGGACAGGGCGTAGTTGTGAGGCACGTTTTTGATGTCCATGCCGTTCACCTGCGAGAGAGAAGCCTTCAGGCAGCGCCTTGGTTGGGCTGAGGTTGGGCAAGTGCAGAGTCCTGCACCTGGGGAGGGACTGAACGCTGCAGCGGTACAGGCTGGGAGGTGACTGCTGGAGAGCAACCCTGTGGAGAGGGACCTGGGAGTGCTGCTGGAGAACATTCATGGCACAGCAATGTGCCCGGGAGGTTCTCCTCTGCCTCTATTCTGCCCTGGTGAGATCTGCTGGAGAGCAGCCCTGTGGAGAGGGAGCTGGGAGTGCTGGGGGAGAACATCCATGGCACAGCAATGTGCCCTGGGGGCAAGAGGGACAACGGGATCCTGGGGGGCATTCAGAAGAGTGTGTCCAGCAGATTCAGGGAGGTTCTCCTCTGCCTCTATTCTGCCCTGGTGATATCTGCTGGAGAGCAGCCCTAAGGAGAGGGACCTGGGAGTGCTGGGGGAGAACATCCATGGCACAGCAATGTGCCCTGGTGGCCAAGAGGGGCAATGGGATCCTGGGGGGCATTCAGAAGAGTGTGTCCAGCACATCAAAAGAGGTTCTCCTCTGCCCTGGTGAGACCTCATCTTGAGTATTGCTTTCAGTGTTGTGCTCCCCAGTTGCAGAGGGACAGGGATCTGCTGGAGAGAGTCCAAGGGAGGGCTACGAGGATGATGAGGGGACTGCAGCACTGCCTGCTGAGGAGAGGCTGAGGGACCTGGGGCTGGAGAAGACAGAGAGGGGATCTAATAAATGCCTATACATCTCTGAGGGCTGGGGGTCAGGAGGGGGGGACAGGCTCTGCTCACTGCTCCCTGGGGTAGGACAAGCAGCAATGGATGGAAGCTGCAGCACAGCAGGTTCCAGCTCAACACAAGGGGAACTTCTTGACTGGAAGGGTCCCAGAGCCCTGGCACAGGCTGCCCAGAGAGGTTGTGGAGTCTCCTTCTCTGGAGCCTTTCCAGGCCTGTCTGGATGCGTTCCTGTGTGCCCTGAGCTAGATTGTGTGGTCCTGCTGTGGCAGGGGATTGGACTGGATGAGCTCTTTGGGTCCCTTCCAACCCTTAACATCCTGTGAGCCTGGGATCTGGACTGGCAGTGGAGAGGACAGGTCTGTTCCCACAGATGTCTTCACACAGTCTGACACGTGCTGCTTCAAACTGTGTCACACGAGTTTGTGGTGCAGAACACTCTGCCCCCCAAGGAAAGGACACTGCACAGACACTTTCTGCCCTTTTTCCTTCCCCTTCTCCCTGACAGTCTCTACCCAGACATATTCTTTTCTAGCTTTATTGTTGCTCTTTCCCAGGCTCCAATATCCTTTCATACATCTGCAGTTTACTCCACCAGCTTCTGATTGCAAACCTCCTCCCCAGCCTTTCTTTTCATTGCCATCACTTTCCTACTGCTTTGTTTCTTCATTATCACAGAATCAGAGAGAGTTAGAGGTTGGAAGGGACTTCTAGATATCATCCAGTCCAAGTCCCCTGCCAGAGCAGCAGCACCCAGGGCAGGGCACACAGCAACACAGCCAGGAGGGTTTGGAAAGTCTCCAGAGCAGGAGACTCCACAGCCTCTCTGGGCAGCCTGCTCCAGGGCTCTGGCACCCTCACAGGGACAAAGTTTCCCCTCCTGCTCCCCTGGCACCTCCTCTGCTGCAGCTTGCCCCCAGTGCCCCTTGTGCTGCCCTTGGCCAGCCCTGAGCAGAGCCTGGCTGCGTCCTGCCCACACTGCCCTGCACATCTTTAGCCCTGCACTGAGGGCAGCCCTCAGGCTGCTCTGCTGCCAGCTGCCAGCCCCAGCTGCCTCAGCCTGGCCTCACAGGAGATGTTCACTGCCTGCAGCAGCCTGGGGGCTCTGGGCTGGGCTCATCCAAGCAGTTCCCTGAGGTCTTCCTTGAACTGAGGGGCCCAGAACTGGTCACAATATTCCAGACGTGGCCTCAGCAGAGCAGAGCAGAGCAGAGCAGGAGAACCTCTTGTGACTTACTAACCACAGCCCTCCTAATGCACCCCAGAATGGCATTGGCCTTCTTGGCCACCACAGCACACTGCTGGCTTATGGTCAACCTTCCATCCACCAGGACCCCCAGGTCCTTTTCCCCTTATCAGAGAGGCCTGGCAATGAGTAGGAAAATAAACCTGTGAGCCTCCAAACCTACTGAAATCAGTGAAGCTCTCCCAGCCTGCAGAGGAGCCAAATGTCTTTCTACATGCACTGTTCTACCCATGCCCACTAATGAATCTCTAACTGAAATGAAGAACAAAGTAGCCTCAAATAGCAGTTTAAATGCCCTGGGTGCTCACTGTGCTGCTATTCCACACCAGGCAGTTCAGCTTTTCACATTTCTTAGTGGTTTTCCAGGTAAGATTCAGTTCAGATAGGGTCAAGAGGATGCTCAGAGGGCTGCAGCAGCTCTGCTGTGAGCACAGACTGAAAGAGTTGGGGCTGTGCAGGCTGCAGAAGAGGAGGCTCCCAGGTGACCTTCTTGTGGCCTTCCAGGATCTGAAGGGGGCTACAAAAAAGCTGGGGAGGGATTTTTGAGGCTGTGAGGGAGTGCCAGGAGTGGGGGGAATGGAGCAAAGCTGGAGGTGGGGAGAGTGAGGCTGGATGTGAGGAGGAAGTTGTTGAGCAGGAGAGTGGTGAGAGGCTGGAATGGGTTGCCCAGGGAGGTGGTTGAGGCCCCATGGCTGGAGGTGTTTCAGGCCAGGCTGGCTGAGGCTGTGTGCAGCCTGCTCTAGGGTAGGGTGTCCCTGGGCATGGCAGGGGGGTTGGAACTGGCTGCGCCTTGTGGTCTCTTCCAACCCTGACTGATTCTACCATGGCAGTAAAACTGCACCACTGCCACCTCTTTCATTTGGCTGGAGGAAAGGAAGAGGAAGAAAAAGAGCTCCCAGCCAGCCCTGTCATATCCATGCCTGCAGGCATGACTGGGCTAAATGAAAACCAGTTGTGAGCTTGTAATTTGTTGCTGGCTGGAGGACCTGACTCAGACAAGTTATTTCCATGTAGCTTTTACTCAGCACAGGTTGAACCATTTAAGTATTAAGAAACATTTCCAAACTGCAAGAGAAAAGTTTCCCAGCAGGACCAGAAGCGTTCAGCTGGCAGTTGGTTTTGCAGACTCTGTGGGTAGGATGGGGTTGCCCATCTGTTGGGGGGCACTACCCTCCTAGAGGCACAGCTCTGTTGCCAGCTTGGGTACCACAGGCATTGGGATGGGCTGGGCAGGGAGGTGGTGGAATCACCGTTCAGTTTACTTAGCCAGCAGACCAAAGCTCATTGATATCCACATGAATTCTACCACCTCAGCATGCTCTGGGTCATGCCCTTAATAAACTCCTGTGTTTGCTATCCAGACCAGGATGGATTGCTGCATAAAAACTGGTGCAGCACAAGCTTGAGGCCTTGGGCAAGCAAGTCTGGTGGAGAGGTGTCCCTGCCCATGGCAGAGAGGTTGGAGCAGATGATCTCTGAGATCTCTTCTAGCCCAGGGAGGTGGTGGAAGCCTCATCNGCAGATGATCTCTGAGATCCCTTCTAGCCCAGGGAGGTGGTAGAAGCCTCATCCCTGGAGGTGTTTAAGGCCAGGCTGGATTAGGCTCTGGGCAGCCTGATCTAGTGTGAGGTGTCCCTGCCCATGGCAGTAGGGTTGGAGCAGATGATCTCTGAGATCCTTTCTAGCCCAGGGAGGTGGTGGAAGCCTCATCCCTGGAGGTGTTTAAGGCCAGGCTGGCTGAGGCTGTGGGCAGCTTGATCTAGTGTGAGGTGTCCCTGCAGGGGACTTGGAACTGGCTGATCCTTGTGGTCCCTTCCAACCCTGACTGATTCCATGATTCTAAGCTGCTTGGGATCTACTTGGGTGAGCTGCAGCTGTACTTTTAGCTTGCAATATGGAGGTAACTGTGCACTCCAACCACCAAAGCAAGGAGCTGGCAATTTCCTGCCATCTTTTCCCTTAAGGCTTGAAAGCATTCATATAATTCAGCATCCCTGCAGAGCTCCAAGTCTCTGGGGCCACTAAGAGTGCAGCTCCCATTCAAAAGCTACTGCTGAAGCCACTGCTCCCAAAACACAGGGTCATTAATCATCTGGCCTGATTCTTGTTCAGCTGTTAGACACATCTAGAGAAGCAAGGGCAGAAGCAGCAGCCAACAGCTAATGTCTGAATGCTGCTCAAGATGGTCCTCAGAAATGTCACCTGTGGCTGCTGGTGCTGCCAAGACAGAGTGGGCAGCACCTCATGCTCTGCAGTGCTGAACACATCGTGCAGAGGAGCTGGATGGTGAAATAACTTAACCCTGATCAGGCTCCTATCACCTCTTCTGGTACAAGTGGGATGAAAGGCAATGGAAACCTCACTAAGTGAGCTTTAAGGCCAAGGTCAGTAGAGAGAGTGGGCAAAAAGCATTCAAGAAAGAAACTTTTTGCAGCCCTAGGTACCAAGAATGTGCTGTATCTGCATTGCATATTGGATCCATCATGGTTGGGAAGAAATCACAGAATGTCAGGGGCTGGAAGGGACCTCCAAAAATCACCCAGCTCCTGCCAGAGCAGCAGCACTCAGAGCAGATCACACAGGAACACAGCCAGATGGGTTGTGAATATCTCCAGAGAGGGAGACTCCACAGCCCCCCTGGGCAGCCTGTGCCAGGGTTCTGGCACCCTCACAGGGAAAAAATTCCTCCTCATGTTTACATGAAGCTTCCTCTGCCTCAGCTGCCCCCCAGTGCCCCTTGTGCTGTCCCTGGGCATCACCCAGCAGAGCCTGGCTCCAGCCTCCTGCCACTCACCCTGCACACATTGATAACCACTGCTGAGCTCACCTCTCTGTCTCCTCCTCTCCCAGCAGCACAGCCCCAGCTCCCTCAGGCTCTCCTCCTAACAGAGCTGTTCCATTCCCCTCAGCATCTTTGTGGCTCTGTGCTGGAGTCTCTCAAGCAATTCTGTGTCCCTCCTGAACTAGGGGACCCAGAACTGCACACAGCACTCCAGAGGTGGCCACAGCAGGGCAGAGCAGAGTAGGAAGAGAACCTCTCTCAATCACAGCCCTTCTAATGCACCCCACAATGGCACTGGCCTTATTGGCCACCACAACACACTGCTGGCTCATGGTCAACCTCCCATCTACTAAGACCCCAAAGTACTTTTCCACTTATCAGAGGAGCCTGGGACTGAGTAGGAAAATAAAACTGTGAGCCCCAAAACCTGCTGAAGTCAGGGAAGTCTTCCCAGCCTGCAGAGAAGCTGAACATAGAAGCATAGAATCATAGAACCAAGCAGGTTGGAAGAGAGCTCCAAGCTCAGCCAGCCCAACCTAGCACCCAGCCCTGGCCAAGCAACCAGACCATGGCACTAAGTGCCCCAGCCAGGCTTGGCTTCAACACCTCCAGGCACAGCGACTCCACCACCTCCCTGGGCAGCCCATTCCAATGCCAATCACTCTCTCTGCCAACAACTTCCTCCTAACATCCAGCCTAGACCTGCCCTGGCACAGCTTGAGGCTGTGTCCCCTTCTTCTGTTGCTGGCTGCCTGGCAGCAGAGCCCAACCCCACCTGGCTACAGCCTCCCTGCAGGGAGCTGCAGACAGCAATGAGCTCTGCCCTGAGCCTCCTCTTCTGCAGGCTGCACACCCCCAGCTCCCTCAGCCTCTCCTCACAGGGCTGTGCTCCAGGCCCCTCCCCAGCCTTGCTGCCCTTCTCTCAACACCTTCCAGCACCTCAACATCTCTCTGCAATTCAGGAGCCCACAACTGGACACAGCACTCCAGGGGTGGCCTGAGCAGTGCTGAGCACAGGGGCAGAAGAACCTCCCTTGTCCTGCTGCCCACACTGCTCCTGAGCCAGCCCAGGATGCCATTGGCTCTGCTGCCCACCTGGGCACTGCTGCCTCCTCTTCAGCTCCTCTCTCCCAGCACCCCCAGCTCCCTTTCTTCCTGGCTGCTCTCAGCCACTCTGTCCCCAGCCTGTAGTGCTGCTTGGGGTTGTTGTAGCCAAAGTGCAGAACCCTGCACTTGGCCTTGTTCAGTCTCCTCCCATTGGCCTCTGCCCACCCATCTCACATACTCCTGGGGAGGGTACTTTGGCACCTGCAGAGGAGTGTACCTTCAGTATGATGTCTCCAGGCAGCAGCCTCCCATCTCTGGCAATGACCCCATCCTGGTAGATGTGCTGGATGATGATGTGAGCCAGCGGTGTCTCGCTGCCCCCCACGATCCTGATGGCCAAGCTTTCCTGAGGGTCACTCCGGCTGATCTTGATGCAGGTGACTTCCCCATCTGGGATCAGGTGATACAACCTGGGGAAACCTGGAAATGCACAGTGTGAGGGCTTTGATTTGACACCACAGCTTGGCTATGGTAAAGCCTGCACTGCAGAGCTTCGACTGCCTGCCTGGTACCCAAAGCGGGTGCTGGGCATGGAGGTAGTTTGCACTAAGAGGGGAGGGAAGGCACAGAATGGTTTAGGTTGGAAGGGACCTCAAGGATCATCCAGTTCCAATCTCTCTAACATAGGCAAGGGCACCTCCCACTGGGAACAGGTTACTCAAGGCCTCATCCAACCTGAACACCTCCAGGGAGGTTGTGGAGCACAGAATCCCCCAATGTGATCTTTGATCACATTGGGGGATTCTGTGCTCCACAACCTCCCTGGAGGTGTTCAGGTTGGATGAGGCCTTGAGTAACCTNCTGGGCAACCTCTGCCAGTGTCTCACCTCCCTGGGCAACCCATTCCTCCTCCTCCTGTCATGACAAGACCTTGTCAAAAGTCCCTCCCCAGCCTTCCTGTAGCCCCCTACAGACATTGGAAGGCCACTCCAAGGTCTCCAGGAAGGCTTCTCTTCTCCAGGCTTTGCTTTCAGAGTGGACTTGAAGGGATCTTTTGTTAATGAACACACTCAAAACTCTATAGTTGGTGTTGGTTTGAGTTGTTTTCTTCTCCCCCCACACACTCACAACCACAGAAAACATCCAGTTGGAAGAGTCCTCAAAGATCAATCTCTGACCCTGCAACACACAGCCCTTAAACTCCAGATGTAATCCAGGCAGATATAAATGGAGCTAAAACCTGCCAACATTTTAAAGGACCAAACCACATCTGCAGTCAGCAGAGATGCCCTGCTCTGAGCCAAGCCATGGTTCCTTGGTGACCCTAACCAGGATGGCCATGGACACCTCAACAAACATCCTTCTGTGCTGGGATCCCTGTCTTGCTGGCAGCACTGCAGGCTGCCCTGTTCTCTCCCATCTCTGCTGGCATAGCTGAAGATGAGGCATTCAGCTTCTGACAACCAAAGAGGCTTTTCACAGAATCACAGAATGGTCTGGGTTGGAAGAGACCTCTGAAGGTCACAGAATCACAGAATTAAGCAGGCTGGAAGAGATCTCTGAGATCATCCAGGCCAACCTAGCACCTAAACCTTCTAATTAACCAACCCATAGAATCACAGAACATTAGACTCAAGCAGGTTGGAAGAGAGCTCCAAGCTCAGCCAGCCCAACCTAGCACCCAGCCCTGGCCAACCAACCAGACCATGGCACTAAGTGCCCCAGCCAGGCTTGGCTTCAACACCTCCAGGCACGGCCACTCCACCACCTCCCTGGGCAGCCCATTCCAATGCCAATCACTCTCTCTGCCAACAACTTCCTCCTCACATCCAGCCTAGACCTGCCCAGGCACA
>WAAF01013339.1:987-37441 GCA_013400475.1 Tricholaema leucomelas
TGTGCTACTTTGAGCCTAGCTAGAATGTTTTGGTGAAAAGAACTAGATAATAGGCTGAGAAATGAAAACAATGGTGAGGTCTACTTCGCTCACAGTCTTGATGAGATGTGTAGAAAGGAAAAGCAAAACAAAAGATAAAGTCACTTTTGCTCTGCACTTCGCTGGGGCACTTCGCTTTGGGCTTTGCTCTCAGCTCTTTGCCTGCTGGAGAGCTGAGGCTGCTGGCTGAACTCCATCTTGCTTTCTAACCTCACCCTCCATTTGCTTTGGCTGATTTAATCTTTGCTTCTTAATCCCTCTGGCTGAGCCTCCATTCTTCCTTAGGACTGGGGTAAGGCTGAGAGGGGTAGGGGGAAGGTGAAGGGGTGGTTGAGAGCCCCTCCTGGGGACTCAGGTTTCTGGGAGGGCTGTTGTGTTTCTGTATTACCTTTTTACCTTGTCTATTTCTGTATATATCTGTATATACTGTAAATATCTGCTTGTAAATTGTGCTAGCTGTAAATATAAGCTTCATTCATATTTCCAGAGCCTGCTGAGTCTAGTCTGGGTGATTTCTAAAGTGTGGGGGGTAGGGGACACCCAAACCATCACAGATGATCTTGGAGGTCTCTTCCAACTGGTTCGATTCTATGATTCTATGATATGAGCAAAGCATGGATCTGGGCAATGTAGGACGTCACCACTAGAATAAGCAAAAATGTTAGTGACAGAAAGTAAGAAGTTTCCAAAATATTTTCACTCTAGATTGTACTTTTGGCCTTCACAGAAACACAAAACTACAAGGAGGTTTAGTCCATTGCTATTGAGATGACATTCCAAATTGCAAACATCAGTCTTGGTCACATTGTTTTCATTTCCCCTAAGGAATGAAAAATTCCCATGTTGCAGTTCACATGAATGTCATTTTGACAGAACAGATCTATTTTTCAGATACATTAATGAAATTATGCCCACAAAGAGGAGAGTCCTTTGTGAAAGAGTTGTGGCCCAGCAATTCATTTGCAGAATAAGCTTTGTCTTCTGGAAATTTTTTTCAAGCTACTACCCATTTCTCATCATTTCCCTGTCGATTCTATGAGCCCACTTCTTTTGGAGGGGATACTTCTAAAACTGTTTCTGTGAAAATAGATTTGAAGCTGTTTTTAGGCAAAGGATATTTCTAAAGCACAGTGGTCTTCAATAAGTACAGGAGATGTGTAACTGAGACACCAAAGGGAACTTTCATAGTATCATAGTATCATCAGGGTTGGAAGAGACCTCACAGATCATCAAGTCCAACCCTTCACCACAGAGCTCAAGGCTAGACCATGGCACCAAGTGCCACGTCCAATCCTGCCTTGAACAGCTCCAGGGACGGCGACTCCTTTCATTCACTTTGTTCATTGAGTATCAGTAAAAATATTTTTAACTAGCTGCCTTTCCAAACTCTGTGACTCCTATCAAAAAACCAAACAGTAATATTCACTTAGATTATTATTTTAAAGTAATATTTTAAATGGATATTTACTTTCAGGTCAGATTTCTATTAAGAAGAAAGGGTTTCGCTGGGTAAATACAGAAATGCCAGGAGAAAAGCTTTCCAGAGCACAGTTCCATTCTTCTTCAATTAATGGTGAGTTTGGGCATGTCACTTTATGATTTTAATTGAGATGCTCTTGAGATTTCTCTCATTTGTGATAGAGAAGACTAATGGTCAGGTCCCCTGGGTGATGTGTTCAGGCAAATGGGCTCCCCCATCCAACATAATGTGGAAAAATCTCTCATCTGTTTATCGATAGGGCTGGGTGCTAGGTTGGACTGCATGATCTTGGAGGTCTCTTCCAACCTGGTTGATTCTATGGTTCTGTGATCTGAGCTTATATAACCACAAAATAAAGATAATGAGGCTGAATGAATTTCTGTCATAAGTGGTTTTGAAATTGATGGCTCATAGTCACTATATTATGATTGGTAAAAATGAAGCTAATAAGCCCACCAGAGCCTGACTTCTCATGCAGTCATTAGAGACTAGTAGTGACAATATGTAACACAAATTACTAGCTTTGATGTCACACCTACTTCTCTCCTATCCCTCTTGATGTTTTGCACCATAGGAAGCCAGAATAAGTAGTGTGAGAAGGGGCTTGAGTTACACTCCACCAGGCTTTACCTTCTCATGCAAAAGAAGGGCACACATTTGCAGGTTATCATATCCCATAGGCTGAAGCGTTGTGCCTGGTTTAATTTCCGTGCATTTACAGTAGTAATAAACTGACATAAAGTAAAAGGATATTGAATTAATATATGAAGTTTCTCATGGTTGAAACAATATCCATTTTATATTGCCTTCCAAAGGACCCAGTTACAGAGTGATCAGAGTGATAACACTGCAGTGCTTAATGCACCAGTATCAGCTCTAATGAGAATGACCTGTTCATGCCCAACATCTTTAACAATGGAGGGGAAAAAAAAGTCATGCTTTGAAGGCAGTACAAAACAAAGAGAGTTGTATCATCTTCATCCTTCAACTACTACAAGTGGGCAACCTGGGAAGTGTGAAAATAGATTGACATGAAGGGGATTCCTGAGACCCGTTTGTCTACAAGTAAGCATTCAGGTGTAATTTTGGCATTAAGATTACTTATCCATGAATCCTGCTAAGTGCTCTGTGTAGCCACAGAGGAGGGTCAGAAACCCTCAGAGGAAGATTAATCCTCTTTTCAGACTGTTTTCTCTGCATCCTGGAAGTGTGGGCTTCCTTTTGCTATCTACAGGAGAAGCCTGAATCTTTGGCTGGAATAACTCAAGCAGTTAAATAACACAAGTTACAATGCAAAAAAAATATTGCCCTAAGTGAGAAAATGTAAAATGTGAGATATTTCACCCCTGAGGCTAGTTCTAAAGGCATATCTTTCCCATAGAGATTCAGATAAACATTTGCCAAATGCAGCCTGCACCCAGTTAGTTCTATTCCCACTGAAGCCTGAATGCTTTCCAAAAACCTGTCCTTGAACCCCTAACAGAGTTTTGGATAGCCTTAGAAAAATAAAAAGAATGCTGATCAGCCTCAGCCATACAATAAAACACTCCTGTTGGAGCTGTCATGTATACTAGCTGAGAACTCTAAGCTATATATGTCTCATAGGAAGCCAAGCCAAGGAGAAGAATCTGATTCAGGATATCTACCTGATGATAAAAACCATATTGCAAATTGTTTCATAAACACAGCTGTCAAAAATCTAACCTGGTCTCCTAGATTCTTACGCTGGCCAATGTGCATTTCTCAGACTGCAAAGGGAGTTATCATCTTTGCAAAACATTTATCTTTACTGAAATCAAATCCCAAGAAGAATCCCAGGGTGCAGAGGCAAAATGGTTAAGTTGTCAAACACAGCCTTTTGTGTGCTTGAAGATATTTGCTTCTTGTCCACTTTCTGCTAGGAAAGGAGATGAAATTTGCTCAGGTCTTGTCCCTACAGCAAAATATCGGAAGAATCCTTTACTTAGCTTGTCTTTGAATGATGCAAGGATGTCTTTCACCAGTCCAAACCAATGACTATCTCTAGCTGAACATGCTTTCCAGAAACTGTATTTCTTCAACTGTTTATAATTAATAATAGTTATTACTATTATCATTATTGTTAACTGTTCAATAAACAGTAAGATTTCTTCATTCTATTCAGTTGTGCTGGAAAGCATCAAATTGGATAAGATTGGTTTTAATTCCTGATTCATAACAAATAATAAACTTAAACAAATATTCATACCTAATGGCAAATAAATATAACCCTGTTGAGTGGGAAGCATGTTGTTCCAGCTTGTGCTGTGAATATAGGATTGTTTAGAGAACTGGATTTACACTCATTCACACACCCAGCAGGGGACACACCAGCCCAGGTATTTGTGGGCTGATGCAGTCTTCTTAAAAATACATAATGTAGGCAGTCCTAACCATGGGAAACAAAATGAGAGTTTTGCTGTAAGCTTAGATGGGGCCAGAATTTAATGTCATTTTGGAAAGGACACCAAAAAGTGATAAATCAAACAAAAAACTTCCCCAAACTTAAAAAAAATATTCTTTCCTAACCAGTTACACACTTTCAGCTTGGTTGTGACTTCATCTTATGCAAATTATCTCCTTGATTTTACAGATTCACATAATTTAAAGGATTGCTTTCTGCACTTTAATTTGAAAACTGATTCATGTGTGAAGATAAGCATTTACTTTCATCAGCATCAGCTAAAGTAGAGGCAGGGCGGCTGGAAGGGAAAGCTAGAAATACAGAACTCCTACCATGTTCTTGGGAGAACTGCTGAAATTAATCTCATTTTGTCTTAAATTGGAGTATCATTTATTTCTTACTGAGGATTTTTGCCCTACTGAGAATCTAGGCAAACAAATAACAGAGTTTATCACAGTATCACCAAGGTTGGAAGAGACCTCACAGATATATATACCAATTGCTGAGGGAACTGAGATGAGTTCAACTCTGGAAATGTTAATTGGTTTTTTCATAAGCACAGGGAAAAAAGCTTATGACAAGCTGCATGTAACCAAGAAACCTCTGATCACCACCCAGAATTGATCTGTCCAATGAATATTCACAGCTCTTTCACCAGGTATATATAACAAATAGATTTACACAGAAGTATAATCCACTCATTTTCTTGCTGCTGAGCCCACAGCCATCCTCTACCAAACTTCATGAGCCAGCAGTGTGCCCAGGTAGCCGAGAGAGCCAATGGCATCCTGGCCTGGATCAGGAACAGTGTGGCCAGTAGGAGGAGGGAGGTTATTCATCCCCTGTACTCAACACTGGTCAGGCCACACCTTGAGTACTGTGTCCAGTTCTGGGCTCCTCAATTCAAGAGAGATGTTGAGGTGCTGGAACGTGTCCAGAGAACGGCAACAAAGCTGGTGAGAGAACACAAACCCTGTGAGGAGAGGCTTAGGGAGCTGGGATTGTTTAGCCTAGAGAAGAGGAGGCTCAGGGGGGACCTCATTGCTGTCTACAACTACCTGAAGGGAGGTTGTAGCCAGGTGGGGGTTGGTCTCTTCTCCCAGACAGCCAGCAACAGAATAAGGGGACACAGCCTCAAGTTGTGCTCGGGGANTGGAAATGTCTGTGTGTCTATATAAACAGCTACAGGTAGTGCCCCAGTAGAACCTGAAGGCACAGTCATTGTGTCTTCAGGGTCTGCAGCACATCTAAGAAGGGCAAGACATGCACCTATCAAAAAAAAAAACAAACCCCACATATTCCCCAGCAACATTTTTAAAGGTAGATGGTTAAGCACATTCAAGTAGTTAAATCGGAAAGAATATATAAAATGAAGGACTGGCCCTTCAGGCACAGAATTGTGCCCTCTCCTAGCCTCACAAATTCCCTTAGTTCTTGAAGGCAGGAGAATAAATGGCTTCTAGTGTGATCTCACCACTGAGATCTTTCTTGAATTCCCCACAGAACTGAAAATGTTATAATCAACATTTCTTTTACCAGCCATTGCTTCACCAAAACCAAAGCAATTTCTAAGATTTTGAAAACAAGCAATACTAGAACACTATTTTTTTTTATCATTTCAGAGTTTTGTTTTATCAAAAAGAAACTTTTTTTCCCCAAAAAAACTTTATGAAGCTAAATAGTTTGGTAAAATAACATTAGCCCATTCTTAGCAATTTGTGACTGTAGCTCCAAATAATTTCCCTAGGCTTGTGGCAAGGGATGTACTTGAAGATCCCCATCCATTTGCCTTAAGGGATGTACTTGAAGTTCCCCATCCATTTGCCTTAAGGGATGTACTTGAAGATCCCCATCCATTTGCCTTGACTATGTGTGCCTCTCACTTTCCACTTCCAAAAACTAAGAACCTTTTACCCCTACAGCTGCTCTGGCAGTTGTAGAAAGCTTTCAAAAATCACTGAGTGTATAATTAAGATTCAGAAACTGAAATGCCCCAAAATTGTTGGTTTTTTTTTCCTAGAATTCATTATTGTCAAGAAATGTCATCACTTGAAAGGAGCACAAACTGCTGATCTGATTTTTAATATATGACATAAACAGTCCTGAGACTAAGATAAACTTTGCCTCTCTTCCTTCAAAAAAAGTTCACCACATTCAATATTTTTCAATATATTGCTACATTGAGTGGTATGTTCACTCTCTGCAACTTGTGATGGCTCAAGCATTGCCTTCACTATTCCCTCTACTGAAAAACTGGACTTTCAGACAGAAAAAGTGTAATAATAAAACCCAAGCAAATCCAACCCCCTACTAAGCTCTTTCCCACTGCTTGCCTCATTGTAGAATATATATTTACTTTCTTTCACTGGAGCTATTCCAGTATCCATACTGCCTGTGTTTGTGTTACAATATACACTACATTTCTTGCATATGTGTAGTATATACAGAAATGCCTCACTTAGGATCTGTGTGTCCATATGCACAAACATACAAAGATGCACCAGACATAACATATACAATATATAATAACTTCTAACTGAATCATCAAAGACAAAAATGCAGCTTCTCACAGCACAGCTAAGTGGCCTGGTGGGGACTCCATCTCTTCTTCATTGAATGTTTCACTGATGACATAAGGACCTAGGGAACAGCTAAGGGCTGTATTTTGTCATTTGAGTTCCTGCATAAACAAAACTTATTTAATTGTGCAACAGAAATCAGTGCAACAGAAAAGTAACAGGAAGGTCTTGTGTTTTATACTTGTGGCTCTGGATTTGAGTCCTCAAATCACAGAGCCCCTCCATCCTAGGTTCAGGGCTTATGTTACACTCCTAACTGAAAGGAACATTTGATCAAAACTGATAAATTCATTCCTCCAGAAAAAAAAAAAATAAGTTGATCTTCATTTGGAAATCAAAAGTTGAACTAACTCCTGATTTTTTTGAGTTTGAATTTTTAGCACACAAGCTGCCTCAGTGGCTTCTTGGTGAGAAGCCTAAGAGAAAAAAGGAAACTTTATGGGCATGGGGCCCAGACACAGTGTTAGATCCCGTTTTATATTAATTTTATTCTAGGTCAAGCATATTTTCACATTGAATTTGTGGTAATGAGAAGAAAGAAAAGACATCTAGCTAATGAGTAAGAACCGGGTCTTCTCTGTTACACCAAATGAAATTAGCATTTTAAAACTGATGGGAAAGTGATGCAAAAGACAAATCAGAGTAACAGTCTGTGGCATTTCCCCTGGAGTGGAATAGAGTAAAAGGTAATGCTGCACATATGAGGTGTTTTTTGAGCTGGTATTTACTATGAGTCTGAAAGTGATTTTGGACCAACTGGCAAGGAAGGAGTTATTCCTACCACTGGTATACCATCTAGGTCTTTTTCCTTGTTTTAATTATTGGTGTCAGAATTGATTGCTAATTTAGCTTCATATGTATGCATTCCAATCCATATCTGAAACCTGATTCTTATCACTGAAGAAGTACATTTTTTCAGGTCTGCTTTCTGTTTGTTTTGTTTGTTTGTTTGGGTTTGTTTTTTCTCATAGGTGAAGCAGTCTACATTATTGCCTATTCCTCTTGCATAGTTCTCATCCTAGGAATAGTCCTGCTGACTCTCCTAAAGATCAGGTAATTTGCCAGGGATATTAATCATTGATTCTAGGAAATTGGAAAAGCAAAAAATAAAGTATTTTGACTTAGTTAAGAGGTTGGGACTGCAATTGTCTTTAAAAGCAGTCCAGCGTGTCCCAGCGATGGAAAGAACTGACATTGTGGTTGTCAGCAAGAAAGAGTAAAATATGTTGCCTATCTACAATGCCCTCCATTCATGCAGAGATCCCAGGCTTCAGGAGGTTTCATTTCCTGTCCTGTGGCAGGCGAAGGTGAAATCTGAATTCAAAAATTCTGCAAGGCTACCTTCCTAGTCCTGTAGCAGGCAGAGGTAATGCAGAAAGGAAATGAGAATATTCAGCATTCTAACATATTTAGAAAGCGAGCTGTGAATGCTGCTTTTGTAGTTAATATTCTTGCCAAGCACCATTTTTGCTGATAGGGTTCTGTAAACATTCCCACACACACAGCATGAGAAACTGTCCATACACCAGTGCTTGGTAAGAAAACAGAAATGTGCATTCACTTAGTCAAATGAACATGGCCTTTTCTTAAATGATGCATTTGCTTGGACCAAATTAAATGGCCAGATTTCAAGAATTACACTGTCAGATGATAGGTAACAGAAACATGATGTAGCAGGAGCTATACGTAGTGGGAGGGATATTGAGTCAAATTTCATTATTAAATTCAGAGGCCGATCAAAGAGGAATCATGCAAAAAAATGCAGAAGTATATAGGGGAACAAAGGCTTTCTCTTTAGGTTTGCAGTTAGAGAAATATCAGCATATAAATAAAGCTCAGATTTAAAGTACATAGGGAATGGAAGAAAGAACAGTATATTAATAATAACGAAGGGAATTAGTTTATACTAGAGTGTTCATCATAAAAAGAGGGGAATTTTGCCACTGATTTCAATTAAGCTAAAGTTCAAGCCATAAGCTATACAGTTTGTTAAATACACGTACATTCTTTGTTTTCAGAGCCTGCAGAACAAAACATGAGTCAAGAAGTCCCTCGCCAGACCATTCCTCTGAAACTTTTATGGTCCGTTATAAAAGTCACAGATGAACTACTCTGCTGCTTATGCTTTTAGAAAGGCTGTTCTTGAAAGCCAGCCTGCTGTACATATGCTATAATAAAATATATATTAGGAAACATACTATAAATGATGGAATTTTGTAGTTGAGCAGACAAAAGATTTTTATATTTATTAACAGATCTTAAACCTTTCACAAGCTAAACAGCAAAAAAAAAAAAAAATAAAATAGAACTCCACTGTCTCTCATTTGTGCAGATTCACAGATCTGACCTGAGCTGCACGTTTCCTCCCCCTTTAGATGCACATGACAATGGTGCAAGTGCTGTATGAATCTGCCCAGCACAGCAGCCTTTGAAACTCACCCTTTTTGCAGCAGCCTTTGAAACTCACCCTTTTTGCTTTGGATGCATCTGGTGGAAAGGAAAGAAAAGAAAGCCACTCCAGAACATTTTAGAGAGCTGTAAAAAAACCCACCTGTGGTGATTGGTGTTCAAGAAAAGCCTGGACGAGGCATTTAGTGCCATGGTCTAGATGACTGGCTAGGGCTGGGTGCTAGGTTGGACTGGATGATCTTGGAGGTCTCTTCCAACCTGGTTGGTTCTATGATTCTATAACACGTTCCCGCCTGCCAAGTACCCGATGCAATGTTTGTAAGGCTGCACATGCAGGTAGGCTGCCTGTGGTTTGAATGTGGAGTATTTGTGAGGTAGGCGGGCATCAGGCATACAACATATTTCAGTACAAAAAAGGAACGAAACTTTGATTATCTGGGCTACTGCTTTGACCCCAGTATCCTGTTGCTGAAGCTGTTTTTCTCTTTCTCCTCCAGCATGTTTCATATAAACGAGTAAGCCTTGTCAATTTGAATATAGTAATTTTAGGAAGCATTTTGTGCTCTGAATGCCCAGCGGAGACAGCCACTCGCTCGGGGCTGAAGCAAAGTGCCTACTTCTTGAAAGAGAAATTATGACCCATCTCATTATCTGTGTTTCCTGTTAATTGTCTCTAGGCAACACCTGAAGTGCCTAGTTCTCCCTGTGCACTGTACTGGGAATTAAGGCCCCTAACATGCCATGCTGAATCCCACTTTTGGGCTCTGCGTTCTTGATTTCTCCCTGTAGCTGAGTTGCTCTCTAGCTTTAAGGTTCTGCTTGCTAGCAATTAGTTGTCTTTGTTATATCTTTGTAAAGATCTGGTTCTAGGCAGCACACAATACTGGTCTGGCATTTCTTAGACAGCTGTTACCATAAGCAGCATATGGATTGTCTTGTTGTGACAGCCTCTGACGAATTGATTTTAGCTGTAATTTCATTAATTTGAATTTTGACTAAATTTCCATTAAACTTAACTCACACAACAAAAAAAATAAATAACAAGAATGAAATACTCATTCTGCTGAATTCAGCTCCAGTTTTGACCATGACTGATTCAGATCTAGGGCTAAATATCTATGCTGTGATCCGAAGAGCAGGAATCTCTACTCTGCGGTATGACTTTCACCTTTGGCTTCGGTAACTTGTGAAATCGTTTAGTGTGACAGCAAAATCTTAGATGTGCAATTCTATCAGGTAGACTTTTAGACATTTTTAACAACTATTATACCATGCATTCTCTTCTTATTTTGGATCTGCATAGACCAAGAAAAATCCTTCTTGCTTTGCAACCAAATACTATCTCCTTACTAAATCAGCCTTTAGACAAAAATACAACGGAAAGGTGTTAGTCTGTTAATCAAAACAATCTCCTTTACTATTAATCTACCACTTTGCAGCATTTAGCTTACTTCCCACCACACAGGTACTTTGAAAGTAACATATTAATATTTTTTTCATCTTGTGATGATGAAAAGGTTCAAACTGAATATACTGTTGAGAATATGCTCTCTTCCATGACAGGTAAAGTTACTTCTTTATATAGGAAATAAACACATGAAGGGGACCCTGTGTTGGCTTCCAGTCTGACTTCAAAAAAACAGTGATGCAATGCTGCCACAAAATGTTAAGAGATCCATTTATATTCAGATTTAATTAAGTCTTGGGCATAAAAGCATCTCTTGTAAGTTTGTCTTTTGGTTTTCTAATTCTATTTGCATACTAGGACCTCTGCTTACATATGTGCTTAGATACACACAGGTGTACGTGAAATGTCTTTGAAACTGAGGGTGTGTGAGTTAGGCTGAAAGACAGCAAGATATTTAGGAGCTCTTGTGTTGATTCTGTCATTTTGCAGGCTCTCTTCACTACAGCTGACTTTAATGCTTAATGAAAAAGGACATTTCCTCCATTATTTGTGCAAAATGTATTCTTTTCATTTATATTTCCTAGTGACTGAGTTCTGTCAGTTGTGTCTAGGTGTTAATTAAATAAAGGAATTTCTGCTGGGATGGTCTGTATTCATGTGATCATGATTAGACTCCAATTGCTTCATGAACAGTTAAGTGATGGAAGAAGAAGTAGTATCTTTGTAAGAGCTTTATCACTCATATGTTTTTTGCTTGAATTGAGACATATGCACCTATTTCTTGGCTGGAGAAAATTGTCTATTGATGGTGTGAAATTCTCAGGACAATTCTCAGGTAATGAGATGGAGTTCACCCTTCTTCTATTGCAGCTAAGACATTCCAGAGAAGGGCAACAAAACTGGTGGAAGGCCTGGAACACAAACCCTATGAGGAGAGGCTGAGGGAGCTGGGGGGTGTTTAGCCTGGAGAAGAGGAGGCTCAAGAGTGACCTCATTGCTGTCTACAACTACCTGAAGGGAGGCTGTAGCCAGGTGGGGGTTGATCTCTTCTGCCAGGCAACCAGCAACAGAACAAGGGGACACAGCCTCAAGTTGTGCTGGGGGAGGTATAGGTTGGATGTTAGGAGGAAGTTCTTGCCAGAGAGAGTGATTGCCATTGGAATGGGCTGCCCAGGGAGGTGGTGGAGTCACCGTCCCTGGAGGTGTTCAAGAAAAGCCTGGATGAGGCACTTAGTGCCATGGTCTAGTTGAGTGGATAGGGCTGGGTGCTAGGCTGGAGTGGATGATCTTGGAGGTCTCTTCCAATCTGGTTGATTCTAAGATTCTATGATTACAAAGTGAAGAAATTAAAACTGATCTGGCTAGAGGAAGCATAAAGTTTAGCCGCATAGCACTCTCACTTGATAGGAGGAATACTGGATTCCATCTTTTTTCTTTCAAGACTGTGTATGTAGTTTATGAAAAAGCTGTTTCAAATTAAATGTGTGAAGAGTTATTGAGACAAAGTATGCAGGAATAGCTGTTCCTTATGCAGTATTGAAGCTACAAGGCTGTAAGTTCAAGTCTACACTTCTGTCTTGCCACACTGTGTCTTAATTATTTAAAGGGAAGGTTCTGCTCAGCCATCTCACCTCTTTGTGAGACGACAGAATGGGATGCTTGGAGAAACAAATGTGGACTATGCCTCTTCAGGCTGCTGTGGAAATTGCATCCTGGTACTCCAGGGTAGATGTCACATCAAGCTAGTAACACAGGAGATGGATGGTAGCAGCTCAAATACCATCCCCGAGATGATGCCTTAAAAGACTGAGCACCATCGAATTCTTTCAAATAAATTACTGTGGGTTTCTTTCCACCGGGGAAAATACTGTTGGATTCAAGCTGTTGAGGATAACTCATGCTGAAGCACTTCAGTGTGGAGAAGAGAGTTTTACTGCTGACTTTCCCAAGAAAGTTCCCTCATCAATACACCAATGTTTCAGATCACATCCTGAAGTCATTCAGTGCGTAGGGTGGGTCTCAGACATCACTTAGCACAGATCTCTGCCCTGCAGTGGAACATCTGAAGCTAGATAATGCCTCATTGAATTTTTTGTCTTCTATCACCATTCCTAGCTGTAGTTTTTAATGTTTAGTTAATGGAGGGAAGAAGTGTTTCCCTAGTAACTTAGAAGAGATTTGTCAGCTATAAAAGCACACAAGAACAACTGATAAAAAGGTAATGCTACGAAAATGCACTCCAAATGGATTACGAGGTGCAAAGTCAACACAGGCGTACATGCCACAGTGACAGCTTGTATTTGCTGATGCTGTATGTGTCAGCTGGTCAGCCAGAGAGGCTGACTCTGGCGTAATACATGAGCATATCAGTTTCAGTAAACACTGAGATAGATTTTATTTCAGCTTTAACACCACATTTTGCAAAATCACAACTGCATTTAACCAAGAGGGTACACGACAATTCCTTAACAAACATATCATCTCCTCGACATCAGTTTCACAGGGCTGTGTTGACTTTGGCTGTGGTCCTTCTGCCTGCTGTGTTACTGCAGCAGTGAGAACTGAGACTGCATCAGAGCAGGACCAGAAAGAAAAACAGCCTTCAGAAATATAACAAAAATGCACTGATCAGCAAGTCAAGAACTGGAAAGCAAGTGCCTTTCATTCACTTCTCCAGACTGTTCCTTCTGTTGAGTCACTTCTCTAGACACTTTGCAACCAATGCAGAGAACTTCAGGAAATCTTTGAAATCACAGAAAAAAAAATCAGTGGCGAAGAATATTTATTTTCATAAAATTATATTTCCACCCCTTCAAAATAACTCTGATGAAAAAAAAGGCAGATCTTATACACTCACACTAACTCTTTGGACATAGACTTATTTCATTTCAACACCACTGACCCCAAGCATAGGAATTTTACCGCACAGACTCGTAGGCTTCATTTTGTGCCTCCCTTATTACAATAATAGAAGTTTTACAAACTCAAATGGTGCTATTAAGAAAGGAAAATTAACCAAAGCCTCTCTGGACTTATTCACAAAACCAGAATATTCACTTCTTATTTCCATAAACTTTGGTTACATATGAAAATGAAACATTAAAGTGCTGATCCAGAGCCAAGTTGCCCTAATACATAAAAGATTAAACTACAAAGCAAGCTGTGGCTGGAAGATATTAGTCCTGTCTGTGTCACTGCTGTCTTATGAAAGGCACTGAAGAACAATTACACCCATTCCTAATGGCCAAGTGCAGGGTTCTGCACTTTGGCCACAACAACCCCAAGCAGCGCTACAGGCAGGGGACAGAGTGGCTGGAGAGCAGCCAAGAAGAAAGGGACCTGGGGGTACTGGTGGATAGTAGCTGAAGATGAGGCAGCAGTGTGCCCAGGTGGCAAAGAGAGCCAATGGCATCCTGGCCTGTATCAGGAACAGTGTGGCCAGTAATAGGAGGGAGGTTATTCTGCCCCTGTACTCAACACTGGTCAGGCCACACCTTGAGTGCTGTGTCCAGTTCTGGGCTCCTCAAGTCAAGAGAGATGTTGAGGTGCTGGAATGTGTCCAGAGAAGGACTACGAAGCTGGTGAAGAGCCTGGAACACGAACTCTATGAGGAGAGGCTGAGGGAGCTGGGGTTGTTTAGCCTGGAGAAGAGAAGGCTCAGGGGGGACCTCATTGCTGCCTACAACTACCTGAAGGGAGGTTGTAGCCAGGTGGGGGTTGGCCTCTTCTGCCAGGCAACCAGCAACAGGACAAGGGGACACAGTCTCAAGTTGTGCCGGCGGAAGTATAGGCTGGGTGTTAGGAAGAAGATCTTCCCAGAGAGAGTGATTGGCATTGGAATGGGCTGCCCAGGGAGGTGGTGGAGTCACCGTCCCTGGAGGTGTTCAAGAAAAGCCTGGATGAGGCACTTAGTGCCATGGTCTGGTTGACTGGCTAGGGCTGGGTGCTAGGTTGGACTGGATGATCTTGGAGGTCTCTTCCAACCTGGTTGATTCTATGATTCTATGGTTCTAATGCAACTGATCAATGCCTCAAAAAAATCCAAACCCAAACCAAAAAACACATCAGCCATGCCTTTAGAGCAACATGATGTCTTCATTGGCCAAAAAAGCCAGCATTTTATTTTCTTGCTATTACCAACAACATGTGAGGAAAATAACTCCAAAACACCAAGCCCCCAAACTTCTGTGAAAGTATTAAAGAAAATTCCAGCAATATAAAATTGATCAGCTGTTAAACCTTCACAGGTTGAGACATGAAGACACACCAAAGATTGGCCTGGAAACTGTAGATGACATACTCCACGGCCCTCTCATAAGTAAGATGATCTCCATGTTGTTCTGTGAGATGTCAGCAGTGACTCTGACAGGTAGACTTTGACAGAGGAAGCCACAGAAGAACATCTCTCAGTCACAGAAGTAAATATCTCGGTATATCTAATTTGTCTCTGAAAAGACCCAGCGAAGGCAGTCAGTAACTACTGCTCTCCCACATGCTCTGAGTTCATGCTCTTCCCTTTTTAGCATTTACAGAGGGCCATCAGCAAAAAAGACAGGGAGACAGCATAGAATCATAGAATCACAGAATCAAACAGGTTGGAAGAGACCTCCAAGATCATCCAGTCCAACCTAGCACCCAGCCCTAGCCACTCAACCAGACCATGGCACTAAGTGCCTCATCCAGGCTTTTCTGGAACACCTCCAGGGACGGCGACTCCACCACCTCCCTGGGCAGCCCATTCCAGTGGCAAATCACTCTCTGGCAAGAACTTCCTCCTAACATGACCCCACATTCCAACAGTGTGTGCTGATAGTCAGCACTCTGTTGATATATATGTAATTTTTATAATGACAGTAGTAAAAACACCTGCTTAAGGAAGCCAAACACCTGGATGCATGACTTCTGCAGCCAGAGTGTTACTTCAGGGTGAAGTGACAGCAATGTACTCAGTGGACCACACTGATAATGAATGAAAGAGCAGGCAGCAATAGCAGTGGGTAACTGAACGCAAGCAAAAACACTTTAGAACACCAGAAGCACTGGAGAGCAGCAGCAGCAGCAGCAGCCCATGACTGGCCATGTTAATGAAAGGATGACTCCCAACTGCTTTATTATGTGCTGAATTCAATGCAGCCTATGTGAGTGACGCATGCTCATGGCACAGCTTCTGGATTAGCCCTTGATCTTAAAGGGCAATACATGCTGAGTTTGTGAGGCAGATGGTTACATGCTAAAATGCTCTGCATAGTCAAAACAATGCCAACCCAGCAAAGCAGAGCAGCAGCACTTTTACACGCCTAACAAATTTTAGTAGCAAGAACACGAGATGTTTCAGGATCCTCAGTCACACTGCAAGTAAAGGAGGATTTTTCACCTGGACCCATGGGCCTAAATTCATCCCAGGTGGCACTTTTGGCACATAAACACTGTTTTTTCTTGAATCTAACTCTTTGCTTCCTTCTCCCTTATAACAATCCTGACAAACAATCTATTTGTCTGTGACCTCCACCCTGGATTACTATAACTTACTATGTGGTTGAAGCCGAACGTGCGGTTAAAGAAGGGGTTCCAGATGTGACTGCTCATCTTTTCAATGTTCACATCATTATAGACTTGCATTTAAGGCTCTCTATAAGGTCCCAAGTAATTTCTAAACCAGACTCAAAGAAGTGAGGAATTTCAGGTTGTTCATCCTCATGATTTAATAGGTACACCGTTTCAATGCAGCAGGAGAGCTAAAAGCCTTAGAAATGCAAACTGGGCAGCCCAGATGCTGAGAAGCCTAGGAAGCACTATGCACAAGGGCCAGAGGTAAGGGTCTCCTAGTGCCAAAGTTAGCAATCCTTCATGGGACTTGACATTTAGAAATGCCAAAGAACTGAGCAGAGCTAGGCCTTTTATTCTATAGTCTGTATTCTACATAGGTATTTTATGCAACAGAAAAATTGTGCTAGTAGTCAAACCACCTACTTTTATCTAAGAGGGTGCAGTTTGTATACTTACAAAAAAGAGGGACAGTATCAATTTAGTTCCTAATATGGCCTACATTTGAAGCTCTCACCACCATCTTCAAGGAAAAATCAAATGCACTGTTGCAGAGACCTCATTTTTTTCTAGTGATACTTTTGGTCTCAGGAATTTTTAATTCCATCCTGCCCAGTGGCACAACTACATCCAGATTTACTAGAAAGTGCATTCTATTTCAGTCTTATTTATCAACAGCTGTTAGATCCATTCATCAGGTTACCAAAAAAAACCATGCATTTGAACATCCCCAGGCTAAGTAGTGAGCTAATCTCAGATCAATTGTTTAGTCCAATATTCAGGTTAATATTTAAAAGGTGGTTTGAGGAAGTTCTTCCCAGAGAGAGTGATTTGCCATTGGAATGGGCTGCCCAGGGAGGTGGTGGAGTCACTGTCCCTGGAGGTGTTCAGGAAAAGACTGAATGAGGCACTTAGTGCCATGATCTGATTGACTGGATAGGGCTGGGTGCTAGGTTGGACTGGATGATCTTGGAGGTCTCTTCCAACCTGGTTGATTCTATGATTCTATGAATACTTTTCAAGGGGGGACTTCACTTGCCTTTTTTGAGAAGCTCAGTCTTGCTTATGTCAGCTGAACATGCTCAGAGGATCCTGAGTGGAAGAAAATTCATCAAACCCTACAGGAAAGCTGCATACTTCAGGTCAAAATGATCTAATTCTGTGCTCACACAAAAGCAAGCTAAAGAGGAAATTCTGTTGCTAAACAGAACCGTATTGCAGTGTGGTTAGTCACTGTCAGGGGCAAATGGCACCTGAAGTAGGAAATCTTTAGCATGTCATTTCTAGTACCTTATTTAGGCTTAACTACTAATTGATAGACTAAATACAGTCTGCTACAGTACTGCTGCAAATCCCTCACTTCTTCACTGGATCTAAGCCATTACAAAGTGTTTAAATCTGTGAGTGGCTCAAGTGATGGTTTTATTTAAGTTCATGTTTTGATATATGAGCCACAGTTACTGCTAAATAAATAAAGAAATAAAACCACCACAGCTGAAAAATGAGAGAAAGAGGACAGAGCATTTTTTGTAGATCCAAGTACGCATCCAGAGCAGGTCAAGCAAATCAGGGCATTCAGCTATTTAAGAGCATCTGTAAGAGTTCTTACTAGATACTGCAGTGCAATTTGATATTTTGGATTGATAGTCAAGATAGTCAAGATAGCCAGCAGTGTGCCCAGGTGGCCAAGAGAGCCAGTGGCATCCTGGCCTGCATCAGGAATGGTGTGGTCAGCAGGAGCAGGGAGGTCATTCTGCCCCTACACTCTACACTGGTTAGACCACACCTCGAGTACTGTGTTCAGTTCTGGGCCCCCCAGTTTAAGAGGGACATTGAGATGCTTGAGCGTGTCCAGAGAAGGGCGACGAGGCTGGTGAGAGGCCTGGAGCACAGCCCTATGAGGAGAGGCTGGGGGAGCTGGGATTGTTTAGCCTGGAGAAGAGGAGGCTCAGGGGTGACCTTATTGCTGTCTACAACTACCTGAGGGGTGGTTGTGGCCAGGGGGAGGTTGCTCTCTTCTCTCAGGTGGCCAGCGCCAGAACAAGAGGACACAGCCTCAGGCTGTGCCAGGGGAAATTTAGGCTGGAGGTGAGGAGAAAGTTCTTCACTGAGAGAGTCATTGGACACTGGAATGGGCTGCCCAGGGAGGTGGTGGAGTCGCCGTCCCTGGAGCTGTTCAAGGCAGGATTGGACGTGGCACTTGGTGCCATGGTCTAGCCTTGAGCTCTGTGGTAAAGGGTTGGACTTGATGATCTGTGAGGTCTCTTCCAACCTTGGTGACACTGTGATACTGTGTGATACTGTGATATTTCCTGCCTCACCTGAATATGTTTCTTTCCTTATTCTTTGGCTCTTACCATGAGAAGAGCAAAACAATGAAGCCTATATTAGTTTTGACTATCATTTAGGATTGTCATGATAGAAGTATAAACAGAACAGAAGTTTTATATCAAATTTATGGCTTTGAGTTACCAGCCATGCAAAGTTTGACTTCCTTAGGCTGTACCAGTTCCAAACTACAATACTCTAATATTGTAGGCAAACTGAGACTCAGCTGTAACTTAGCAGAGTTGAGCTCCAGACAAAAATGATTCATCCTTTCCCTTCTTTATATGCTATGTTTGAATTTCTTTAATCTTACATTTTCCCAGTCTTTCATATTTTGGAGGAAAATGCAGAGTACAGGAAAAAACAAAGTAATAGCCTAGAGGCTTAGGTTTTCATGCTAACAGGCTATGTTCAGAAAGAAACATACATCAAGCTTAGGTAAGTGGAAAATTACCCAAGGATACTACACAGCCAAGCAATAGCAGTAATGATGTTTCAGACTGAAAAAAAAATGACAATCTATTAATAGCACTTTTGAACAGCTTATAAACAGGATAAGGCTCATCTTTGAATTTTCACATTGTTTGATCTAAAAATGACAATGCAGTTCATCAGCATCTTCCTGAACAAAGACATTTAAAAGAACAGTGAATGATTGTTGAAAGCCTTGCCAATTTTCAATTGCTTCATATAATTAGGTTTTAATACAGTTGACAAAAGATCAACTACAACAAATTAAACATATGTAAGAAATAAGGAAATTTGCATTAGATTTGGAGTATCTGGAAGACTGCCATTCACCACAAAGTCTTGGAACAAGGCTAAGTCATCCATAATTCAACAGATGTTAACCAAAACAAAAATAAAACAGTGTTATTGAGCAAGAAAAACAGCGAATTTAGGTGTGGCTCCACGTTCATAATAACTGACTTCACAAAAGAAAGAAAGAAGGAAAAAAAGAAGGAAAGGAAGGAAGGAAGGAAGGAAGGAAGGAAAAGAAAGAAAGAAAGAAAGAAAGAAAGAAAGAAAGAAAAGAAAGAAGGAAAGAAGGAAAGAAAGAAGGAAAGAAAGAAAGAAATATTCAGAGAAATAAACCACACAATAGAATGGCCACACACAGTGTGGGGTCTCATAAACTACTGTAAATATTTGCACTGTTCTAAAAGTCATCTCGATTCAAAATTAACTACGTATTGACTGCTTCTATCCAGTTTTATCCAGACACCCTCCTCCCCTAAAGTTTAATTTGAAACATGATACAATGTCCTGGTGTTTATGTATAAGTACTAAGCACAGGGTTCTCTACTACAGTCATTCATTTTTACTTACGAATCAGATGATTCACAACAAAGTACTGTGCAATAACTCTTCCCATAATAAAAAGCTATATTTGGGTTCTGGTTTTTTTCCTTGATATAAATATCCTTAGATGACAAATGTAATTAAGCTGCAAAAAAATATTCCATCTAATTGATAGCTCCAGTATTGAAGGAAGCTAGCGCGACTTTGGAGTTTGTTGTCCTGTTCAGAGCTGTGCAGATGAAGTTTCCAGCATCCATCACTTTATAAAGATTTACTCCCTATAAAAGAGATGGAAAATGTTAACAATAATAAATACACATATTAAAAATGCTTAAACAACAAGTGGCATTTTGTTGCTTCGCTGTCTAACTTTTACAAAGGACCTGATTCCAGAGATCAACAGAGCTACAGTGACTTACACAATAGTCACAGCTGTACCACGTTCTATCACTTTGAGAGTGGTTCTTATCCTAACAGCAGTGGAGCAAATACTTGAGTGGTATCTTTAAAACTCAAAAGAATCTGTAATAATAACTAGAAGTTGAGGAAAAAAACCACTGTACTTATTTATCATCCAACACAAGGAACTTCACACCATTTGTAGCTCAGGAAAATGGAGGATACACACTTCTATTGGCAACTGAGTTCAGTGAGAGATGGGATCCTGCATTCTCTTGAATAAATGCAATCTCCTTCTTGAAGAAGTTATTTTTGATGCAAAACTACCATTCACATTGCTAGCAAAACTGAGAACAAAAATTTGCAGCTGCTTTATCTGCCAATGCTAACAAATAATGTTCCTTGAGCAACCAACTGTTTTTTACTAACATAAGATACATATCAGTATTGCTCAACTGCTAAAATGGAATCAGATCCCTGATTAAATAGAAAAATAAAACAACCTTCATTGTTAATATCCTGGATTACTCATGCATAGTAAAAGTTTCAGAGTTAGATTGTCTAAGTGATATAATTGCCTCAAAGACTGGAACTTAGAAGCCAGTGAAGATCCTGCAGAAGGGATGAAAAAAAGAACTTTAACTACCAGTACCCTGAGCAGTCACATAAAACTAGGAGAAGTGTGTCACTCACCCTTAAAGAGTACAAGGTGTACTGCACCAGAAATACACTTTCATAACACTTATGCATTTGAAAGTTCAGACTAAGACCTGACTCGTGTGCGTGCTTAGTCCTTTAATTGTATCTAGCACTGATTTTGTGTTCCACAGAAAACTTTGCCTTTTTCATACTTGGACTTGGCTAAAAATGGTAAATGAGAGCATAAATTACTTCAGAGAAATGTAATCAAAAACATTTTTAATTTAAAACAACAATTTAAATGCTTCCAAGTTTCCAATCAGCTTTAGGATTTAGTATCATCTAAAATGTTGCCCGGTCCTGTTCAATATCTTTATTGATGATCTGGGTGAGGGGATTGAGTCCAGCATCATTAAGTTTGCAGATGACACCAAGCTAGGAGCAGCTGTTGATCCGTTGGAAGGCAGGAGAGCCCTGCAGAGGGACCTGGACAGGCTGGATGGGTGGGCAGAGGCCAATGGGATGAGATTGAACAAGGGCAAGTGCAGGGTTCTGCACTTTGGCCACAACAACCTCAAGCAGCGCTACAGGCTGGGGACAGAGTGGCTGGAGAGCAGCCAGGAGGAAAGGGACCTGGGGGTACTGGTGGATAGTAGGCTGAAGATGAGCCAGCAGTGTGCCCAGGTGGCCAAGAGAGCCAATGGCATCCTGGCCTGTATCAGGAACAGTGTGGCCAGTAGGAGGAGGGAGGTTATTCTGCCCCTGTACTCAACACTGGTCAGGCCACACCTTGAGTACTGTGTCCAGTTCTGGGCTCCTCAATTCAAGAGAGATGTTGAGGTGCTGGAACGTGTCCAGAGAAGGGCAACAAAGCTGGTGAGGGGCCTGGAACACAAACCCTATGAGGAGAGGCTGAGGGAGCTGGGGTTGTTTAGCCTGGAGAAGAGGAGGCTCAGGGCAGACCTCATTGCTGTCTACAACTACCTGAAGGGAGGTTGTAGCCAGGTGGGGGTTGGTCTCTTCTGTCAGGCAACCAGCAACAGGACAAGGGGACACAATCTCAAGTTGTGCTGGGTGAGGTCTAGGCTGGATGTTAGGAGGAAGTTGTGATTGGCATTGGAATGGGCTGCCCAGGGAGGTGGTGGAGTCACCGTCCCTGGGGGTATTCAGGAAAAGCCTGGATGAGGCACTTAGTGCCATGGTCTGGTTGACTGGATAGGGCTGGGTGCTAGGTTGGACTGGATGATCTTGGAGGTCTCTTCCAACCTGATTGATAAATAATAATAATAGCTCTCAGAAAGGCTTACTATTTGGCAAGCACTTTGAAGGCATCATAGGCACAAGTACTACTACTATAATTACTTGGGAACCATATAGAAACTTTATTTATACAAAGTACATGTCCCCCAGTGATATTTCATAAACATTAATGATCTATAACATAATTATCTATCCATTACCATGATACAACCAATAAATCTCTTTGCAGATGGGCTCCACTAGAAAATTATTTCATGTTTAGTCTGCAAGAGATTCATTTCACATGTCACTTTTTGGTTATGTACTCTAAAGAACAGCATCGAACTAGCATCAATTATTGTAATGAGGCATCTAGTCAATCTGAACTCAATCATGTACTCTTAAATACTGTCTGGCCATCCAGGTAAAATCACTATATTGCATAAGTTAGTAATAAACTGATGATGCCACATTTCCTGAACAAGGATGACCAACAGGAAGACCAAAGAATATTCTTTGGAGAATCATAGAATCATAGAATCATAGAATGGTTTAGGTTGGAAGGGACCTCAAGGATCATCCAGCTCCAACCCCCTGCCATAGGCAGGGACACCTCCCACTAGAGCAGGCTGCTCAAGGCCTCATCCAGCCTGGCCTTAAACACCTCCAGGGAGGAAGCATCCACAACCTCCCTGGGCAACCTGTGCCAGTGTCTCACCACCCTCACTGTAAAGAACTTCCTCCTAACATCCAGTCTAAATCTCCCCTCTTCCAGCTTAAACCCATTCCCCCTCGTCCTAACATTACCAGACCTTGTCAATAGTCCCTCCCCAGCCTTCCTGTAGGCTCCCTTCAGATACTGGAAAGCCACTCTAAGGTCTCCTCGAAGCCTTCTCTTCTCCAGGCTGCAGAGCCCCAACTCTCTCAGCCTGTCCTCATAGCAGAGCTGCTGCAGCCCTCTGATCATCTTCGTGTCTCTCCTCTGGACCCGCTCCAGCAGTTCCATGTCCTTCTTGTGCTGGGGGCTCCAGAACTGCACACAGTACTCCAGGTGGGGTCTGAGGAGAGCAGAGTAAAGGGGGAGAATCACCTCCCTTGCCCTGCTGGCCACACTGCTCTTGATGTTACTTTGTTCCCAGGAATACAGAATAACTGACATGCCAACTAAGCCAGGGATACTGAACTCGAGCTGCTGAAGTGTGAATGCTCACTGCTCAGGTTCATTAAGGTGCAGCTCAGTGCTGCTTTGCTGGAAACACAAATGACTGTGAGGGCTCATAACAAGCAACACATTTTGTATGATTTGGGAATATAACAAGCAGATGCTCATGAAATAGCAATGTCCTCTGCTTGGGCTCCAAATACTACATTGTTTGTCTACTTTGGAACCAGAAAAAATTGACAGGAAATTAATAAGCATTGTGAACCAAATCCAGAGCTCTATGAAAAAGGCCTAGCTCCACTCAATCTTTCCACTGAAGAGCTAATCAGCATTCTAGGGCAAGGTCGACAGTAGTGCTTTGGAGGTTTTTTTGTGGTTAATGAGGCAGAACAATTAATCAAAGTAGTTGCTCCTCACAGCTCCAGGTAGGGAGAAAGGGGTCATTCAGATTCCTAGCAAACACACAAACCAGTTCATCATTCATGTTGTGTCAAGTCAAGTTAAAGCACTATGTTTGCAAACAATGCTATTTGCCCAACATCTTATTATGGAGCACAAATAATTGTCAGGTCTGTTTCATATGTTTTCTAGAAAAATATTTTTGTTTGCCTTCAAGCCTAAAGTAGGAAGTAAAAAAAAATCTTACTGTGTTGATCCCCAAACCATTAAGCATGTATATCACATCCTCTGTGGCAACATTTCCAGTAGCACCTTTTGCATAGGGACAACCACCTAGTCCTGCAACAGATGAATCCACTACAGCAACTCCCATCTGGAAGATAACAACACAAAACCACTACGTTAAAATAGATCATAGATCATAGAATCAACCAGGTTGGAAGAGACCTCCAAGGTCATCCAGTCCAACCTAGCACCCAGCCCTAGCCAGTCAACTAAACCAGGGCACTAAGTGCCCCATCCAGTCTCTTCTTGAACACCCCCAGGGACGGTGACTCCACCACCTCCCTGGGCTATTGCTGCGTAGGGCTCACATAGGGGCATGATCTGTTCTGCTTCTCAACCCACCAAACCAGGGACTGTGCTTGGGGTGATGGGAGGGGGACGCAGGACTCCAGCTGACCAAAGGGTTATACCATACTACATAACACTGTGTCCAGCACATAAGGCTCAGGGAAGAAGGAGGAAAAGGGAGAGAGATTTAAAGTGATGGCATTTATCTTCCCAAGTACCCATTATGTGTGATGGAGCCCTGATGTCCTGGAGATGGCTGAACACCTTTCTGTCAATGGGAGTAGTGAATGAATCCCTTGTTTTGCTTTGCTTGCCCATGCAGCTTTTGTTTCATCTATCAAACTGTCTTTAAGTCATCTCCCAAGTTTTTTCACAACATTCCGATGCTCTCCCCCATTCCACTGAAAGAGGAGTGAGTGAGTGGCTGTGTGAGGCTTAGATGCCACATTGTGTTAAACCACGACAGACTCAAAATGAACATTAGAATGTAAGAAACAACCAAATTTTGGCAGATCTGTTAAAGAGTTCACCAATCTAGGAGGAAGCAACTCCCAAGATAGCAAAAGTGACACCCTAGCACAGCCCTGGAGCACCACTGAAAAGCCTAGTTCTCAAGCTGCTTGGAGTAACTGAATAGCTTGAGTATGGTGACAGTTCCCCATAGTTATGGGTTCTGATCTTTCAATAATTTTTAAGGGAGTACTTGATGCACAATGTTGACCTTTCTTAAGTAAATTAAGACTTTAAAAAGCAGGCAGCTGTCACAAGTTCATCATTACCCAGAAAGAGAACTTTTGGTTTATTCCTGCCGCATCCAAGCCCCTTCTCTCACTGCGTATTCATGTCTCTGAAAGTTACCAACTCTTCCCAACAGATAATAGTAATGTTTTTACAAGGATAAAGCCTTCCCTGGGACATTGGTCAGGGAGGGAAAGGAATCAAGCTTGTGATTTCCACTGACTTGTTTAGTGATCTCTTACACTCTCTTCTTTACATGATTGACTTGATTTTTTTTCCATCTTAACATGTTAGGTATGTGATCCTGGACACTGGGCTGCTCTTGTTACAGAAAGCTCTTCAGACTTCCTTTTGAAGGAGATTAAATTCCTTGGGAGGCATTCAGGCCCTAGAGATAATCGCAGGCAGGCAATGATATTAAGCAGAAGTGTTAGATCTTCAAAGCCACCAGCTTCTCTCTGCCTTAAGCACAGCAGAGGATTTTCCTCCTCTCAGGCTACTGTAGGCCAATACACACCAAAAGTTCAGAAGATATCTGGCAGACTGAATCAGGGTGCAATCACAGCTCAAATTCAGGACAGACCTTCCTGTGCACAGGTTAAGTTTTCAATACTCCAAGTCTGACTTTGGGTCTGGAAAGACTCATGGCTTAAACCATGCCTATTAGAATAGAATCATAGGATCAGCCAGGTTGGAAGAGACCTCCAAGATCATCCAGTCCAACCTAGCACCCAGCCCTATCCAGTCAACTAGACCATGGCACTAAGTGCCTCATCCAGGCTTTTCTTGAACACCTCCAGGGACGGTGACTCCACCACCTCCCTGGGCAGCCCATTCCAATGCCAATCACTCTCTCTGCCAACAACTTCCTCCTAACACCCAGCCTATACCTCCCCCAGCACAACTTGAGACTGTGTCCCCTTGTTCTGTTGCTGGTTGCCTGGCAGAAGAGACCAACCCCCACCTGGCTACAACCTCCTTTCAGGTAGTTGTAGACAGCAATGAGGTCACCCCTGAGCCTCCTCTTCTCCAGGCTAAACAACCCCAGCTCCCTCAGCCTCTCCTCATAGGGTTTGTGTTCCAGGCCCCTCACCAGCCTTGTCGCCCTTCTCTGCACACCTTCCAGCACCTCAACATCTCTCTTGAGGAGCCCAGAACTGGACACAGCACTCAAGGTGTGACCTGACCAGTGTTGAGTACAGGGGCAGAATAACCTCCCTCGTCCTACTGGCCACACTGTTCCTGATACAGGCCAGGATGCCATTGGCTCTCTTGGCCACCTTAGAGGCCTGACTGTGCACAGAAATCAGCAAGATCAGCTTGGGGCCCTGACTGTGCACAGAGCTGATCTCTGTTTCTTTCCTTCCAAGGGACCTAACTGTCCCTTCAGGCTAAACTGGAAACCTGAGATTTTCCTTCACAGCCATGCATACAACTAGCCAGTAAGGTAGGCAAAAGATAGTGTCCTGCACAGAGCTGATCTCAGTTTCCTTTCCAAATATACCCATTATTAATTTTATTTTAGTTCTGAAATAGACTTCCCTAATGTTTTGTTGTATTTGCTCCCAGTTTTAGCAGTGCTTGCCTGTTTTATCATTTGCCTTACAGGCTCTTTGAAGTTCCAACGTTTTGGAAAAGCAATCATAAATCCAATTAATTGTTGTCCTGTGTCCTGTTTTCAGACAGGGAACATTATCTTGGGATAGGCATCTTCTCAAAGTCCGCAATAAAGACCTCAAAGGAGCCAAGGTGCATAACTGCAACAGACTCACACAATTAGAGCCTCTAAGTAGGGATATTGTACCATAAAGCACACTAATCTGTGAATTATGGAGCAAATCACAGAACTACATGTTTCACATTTCAGTCACTTGTCACACACGTTGTTTGTGTAACCCACTGGTCAGAAAATGTGTTATACATCACATCTGTGTCCAATAGGCACAGGATATGTATTTATGATATCTTTCAACTGGAAATTCTGCCTCTTTTTTTTTTTTGTGCTAGCTGCCAAGATTCATAGATATACTCTGGAAGTTACTACTTTAAGCTCCAGTGACAGGCTTGCAAGTGTCCCTGAAAAACCACTCCTAAAGCCTCTTGGTGGAAAGACTCAGGGTAAAGCGAAGGTCTGAGGAGAGAAAAAGTAGACCAATACGTATGATGCAATCCTGCATCCCATTACCATGTCTACTCTCTCAGTCTGGTTTTAAGATTTCCATCAGGAACGACTTTTCAGAGATGAAAAGATAGAAGAAAGTGTCTTTCGTGGAGTTTTCCCCCAGCTGTTAGGGTTATGTCATAGCTGCTACAGCGTTCTTTGTGATGTGTTTATTTTTGGTAACTTTTACATGGGGATGAAAGCTCTAAGCAAATAATGTGCTGAGGCACCTCACCACAGCTGTTAAACTCCCAAGGAAGATCAACAAACTCAGGAAGAGCTTTAGTAACACATAAGCAGTCGCTGTCTAGTGAATCATGTCATGAAACGCCTGTCTCCAAAAATGGGGAAAATGTACTGTGTGCAGTTCTGGAGCCCCCAACACAGGAAGGACATGGAGCTGCTGGAGCGGGTCCAGAGGAGAGCCACGAAGATGATCAGAGGGCTGCAGCACCTCTGCTATGAGGACAGGCTGAGAGAGTTGGGGCTCTGCAGCCTGGAGAAGAGAAGGCTTCGAGGAGACCTTAGAGTGGCTTTCCAGTATCTGAAGGGAGCCTACAGGAAAGCTGGGGAGGGACTATTTACACGGTCTAGTAATGTTAGGACGAGGGGGAATGGGTTTAAGCTGGAAGAGGGGAGATTTAGACTGGATGTTAGGAGGAAGTTCTTTACAGTGAGGGTGGTGAGACACTGGCACAGGTTGCCCAGGGAGGTTGTGGATGCTTCCTCCCTGGAGGTGTTTAAGGCCAGGCTGGATGAGGCCTTGAGCAACCTGCTCTAGTGGGAGGTGTCCCTGCCTATGGCAGGGGGTTGGAGCTGGATGATCCTTGAGGTCCCTTCCAACCTAAACCATTCTATGATTCTATGAATGTACTTGGTGAGAGCAGCCAGAAAAGTTTGCCAAGCCAAAGCTGGAGAGAACCTTCTTCCGTAAGGTGTATATTACTATCAGTAGCCTGCTCCAGCCCTTCACAGGGCACTTACTGTGGGCAAAACACCCAGAATATAGTTCCAGCTTTAAAGAGCTGTGTATTCTGAAGGCATTGGATATACACACATAATAATTTATATATACATATTTGCATAGGCATAGTAATCTATATGCTTGTATAAATACAGCAGAGTCCACCACAGTTCTGCATTTGCAGTGCAAGTCTCCTAACACTGGGATATCTGTTGGTGCTGTTGTTTGTCAAAAGCATTTGTGAATACATGGAGGGCTATGGGATGACACAATACCATGGAAGCAACATGAAATACATATCTTTCTCTAACTGCATCCTAGTACTTCCAGGCAGCCTTGTTTGAGTTAATGCAAACTACCTCCACATATAGTGGAGTAAGGTCAGTCAGTTTAGCCTGGTGTAAATGCAAGATAAAAAATGGTGCCTTATGCTGGCCAAGAAATGACAGCAGTGGCCTCCATAGAATCACAGAATCAACCAGGTTGGAAGAGACCTCCAAGATCATACAGTCCAACCTAGCACCCAGCCCTAGCCACTCAACTAGACCATGGCACTAAGTGCCCCATCCAGGCTTTTCTTGAACACCTCCAGGGATGGTGACTCCACCACCTCCCTGGGCAGCCCATTCCAATGCCAATCACTCTCTCTGGCAACAACTTCCTCCTAACATCCAGCCTAGACTTCCCCCAGAACAACTTGAGACTGTGTCCCCTTGTTCTATTGCTGGTTGTCTGGGAGAAGAGACCAACCCCCACCTGGCTACAACCTCCCTTCAGGTAGTTGTAGACAGCAATGAGGTCCCCCCTGAGCCTCCTCTTCTCCAGGCTAAACAACCCCAGCTCCCTCAGCCTCTCCTCATAGGGTTTGTGTTCCAGGCCGTTATCATCCAGATGATGATAGCGATAATTGCTCTGTCACCATCAACTGTAATGGCCAAACAGATGGAAGAGAAAGTCTAGGTACAGCTTTACATTGGTGACATCCTCAATGTGGCAGCTCTCATCCTGATGTGGGACACTTATCATTGCTTCTTAGATGCAGTGTATAAACGTGTTTATGTCTTTATCATGACGTATTAGCCTTTTTGACATTCAGTCAGTTGTGAACAAGGTCTTGCAGTTGTGACTGACCTCCAAACGTGACATGTCTCAAATCAGTGCTCTGATTATGCAATGAGTGAGCGTTTCTGCCTTTAAGATACTGTCCTCCAAAGTTCTCTTCCTAGCATTTCTAATGTCTGCTGCAACGTAGTGCTATTTCAGCAGCAGGTTCAGCTGCATCTGTCTGCTCTTGCATGTGGTACATGTAAACACAACGTGGTTTCTGTTTCATGTGCAGATTCACTGCAGTTCATCTCCAGTGTGGCCCCATTCAAGAAGTCCTCAAAGAACCCATACTCCAAGCTCCATTCTAACAGTGCTAAAACCAGATGTTGGAAGACATCCTTCAGCAGCACTGCTAGCTAATTTGAAGGTTAATATTACAGCCCAGCCTGTCCAAGCACTGAGTCTGAAATAGCACCTAATAAATAACCTCTCTGAAAGTTTAGGCAGCTATGAAGCTGGTTTACTTTTGCAGCCATGAATAGCATATGAGACTCTCAAAGAAAAGCTAAGAATTGATGCAATGTGTAAAACAAGGCCTCTTCTTTCGTCTCACGTCCAATATTTGTCAGGCTTTTCAGGAGATAATGAGATTCAAGCCCTTCAGCAATCTGAGTCTGTGAAACATTCCCAGTCATTATGAGATCTTTAAAAAGCCCAGTCTCCTTGTCACTTCTTGACAGGCACTAAATTCTGCTGAAACTCATGGGAAGTTGCACTGCAGCTATTCCATACAGTATGTCCTAGACAAGCACTCACCAAGCTGTTTAAGCAGGGATGTGTGTAAGGGTGAACAATGGTTTTGACTTCCAGGACCACTTAAGTGCTCCAATCTATTTTGACACTTCCAGAGTTTTGTAGATTGCTACATTTCTGACAGTAGTTCCTGAACACCTCCCAAACTTTAGCTTTGGCTAGCCTTAGCTTACTCTCTAGAGAAGACTGAGGACTTTTTGCTGCTGTCCCACACTATCTTCCTAATTCCCTAGTAAGAGAGTAAGGAATTAAATTCACCATTTGTATTAAATAGTCAGTTTTAACAGGAAAACATTATTACCAGTGAACAATAAATGCTTTGTGTTTCTTAGCTTGTTTTACTACCTCCCTATAACTTCTTGATGGGACAGTCAGCTTCCTTTCTTACAGATCTTTAAGCCTTGTTTCAAAGTTAACTTTGTCCCTCTCTGAAAAATGGCAAGGTCAGCATCAGTAACTCCAGGCATGTGTGAGGTATAAATCAGAAGCTTTAAACCAGGTATCTTATAAATTAGGATTTGTTTTAAACCATTAGATTTTGAAACCATAATATTCAGGATGCCTGGTATGTATTAAACAGGAAAAACAGTGCCTTACAGATGAGTGCATGTAGATGTGAGCAAAAAATTACTGCATTAGTTCAGCATTTGTTCAAGGAAGGGAGAAGGGAAGGAGGAAGAAATAAACCGAGGCTCTATGCATGCTAAGTCAAAGGTTGTCCACTTGGCAGTATGACACTAATGCTATTTAATCCTGTAGCCCTGCCAGTGCCTAGCTGGCATTGTTGGTGTGGTGTGGTATTGTCACATTGTTGTGTCTCTCTGGCATCGGTCTGCTACCCAACATTACTTGGAATGCAGTCAGGAAAAAATGCTGTCTCCTGTGGAGACAGAGACAATCACAGAAATGCAAATAACTTTGCCAGCAACACTTTGTAAGCTGGCTGTGCCCACAGAGACCTTTCCCCAAGTTACATTTTCAATTAGTCTAAAACCAAGGCTTGCTATCCACCTCCCTTTTATTTCAGTAAAAGAAATGCATGAAAATCATAGAATCATAGGATCAACCAGGTTAGAAGAGACCTCCAAGATCATTCAGACCAACCTAGCACCCAGCCCTATCCAGTCATCTAGACCATGGCACTAAGTGCCCCATCCAGGCTTTTCTTGGACACCTCCAGGGACGGTGACTCCACCACCTCCCTGGGCAGCCCATTCCAATGCCAATCACTCTCTCTGCCAACAACTTCCTCCTAACATCCAGCCTAGACCTCCCCTGGCACAACTTGAGACTGTGTCCCCTTGTTCTGTTGCTGGTTGCCTGGCAGAAGAGACCAACCCCCACCTGGCTACAACCTCCCTTCAGGTAGTTGTAGACAGCAATGAGGTCACCCCTGAGCCTCCTCTTCTCCAGGCTAAACACCCCCAGCTCCCTCAGCCTCTCCTCATAGGGTTTGTGTTCCAGGCCCCTCACCAGCTTTGTTGCCCTTCTCTGGACACCTTCCAGCACCTCAACATCTCTCTTGAATTGAGGAGCCCAGAACTGGACACAGGACTCAAGGTGTGGCCTGACCAGTGTTGAGTACAGGGGCAGAGTAACCTCCCTCATCCTACTGGGCACTCTGTTATTCTCGTAGTATTTGAGCAATTAGAAACATAAATTTCTACTTCTAAAACAATAAAATGAGACAATCTCTTTCTGTGGGAAACCCTGACAGGCAACTAGCTTTCCTTCCAGCTTCCTTTTCTCTCCACTCTTATTAAACGGAAATGCATCACAAAAGTCAATTCTACTTTGCAGAGTTAACTCCATCATCACTGACCACAGGGTGTCACTGTTACATCAAAATCTGTAGTTCCCCTGTTCATCAACCTACAGAATTTATATATTCAGAAAAACAAAATACAAAAGTAAATTAGCAAACAAACAAACTTTTTTTTTTTTTTCCTCCTGGAACATACCGAGATGCAAGCAACTTGTGGGCAGATGTGCTGCAAAAGAATTCCTTTAACTTATTGCACACATCACATCATAGTATCATAGTATCATAGCATCACAGTATCATCAGGGTTGGAAGAGACCTCACAGATCACCAAGTCCAACCCTTCACCACAGAGCTCAAGGCTAGACCATGGCACCAAGTGCCACGTCCAATCCTGCCTTGAACAGCTCCAGGGACGGCGACTCCACCACCTCCCTGGGCAGCCCATTCCAGTAGCCAATGACTCTCTCAGTGAAGAACTTTCTCCTCACCTCAAGCCTAAATTTCCCCTGGCGCAGCTTGAGGCTGTGTCCTCTTGTTCTGGTGCTGGCTGCCTGAGAGAAGAGAGCAACCTCCTCCTGGCTACAACCACCCCTCAGGTAGTTGTAGACAGCAATAAGGTCTCCCCTGAGCCTCCTCTTCTCCAGGCTAAACAATCCCAGCTCCCTCAGCCTCTCCTCGTAGGGCTGTGCTCGAGGCCTCTCACCAGCCTCGTTGCCCTTCTCTGGACACGCTCAAGCATCTCAATGTCCCTCTTAAACTGGGGGGCCCAGAACTGGACACAATACTCAAGGTGTGGTCTAACCAGTGCAGAGTACAGGGGCAGAATGACCTCCCTGCTCCTGCTGACCACACCATTCCTGATGCAGGCCAGGATGCCACTGGCTCTCTTGGCCACCTGGGCACACTGCTGGCTCATGTTCAGGCGGGTATCAATCAGCACCCCCAGATCCCTCTCTGTCTGGCTGCTTTCCAGCCACTCCAACCCCAGCCTGTATCTCTGCATGGGGTTGTTGTGGCCAAAGTGCAGCCCCCGGCACTTGGAGCCATTGAACGCCATCCCCTTGGACTCTGTCCATCTGTCCAGGCGGTCAAGGTCCCGCTGCAGAGATACATCACTACTGAGCTACTCATTATAAGCAAAGCTGGCAATGACATCTAGAGTTAAAGTTCTTAACGCTTTCCACTTTCAGCTCTACTTTCAGCTGTTTATTACTCTGTCGGCCTTTAACTGTTGGAGCTTATATTTTCCAGACCTCACTTCTGCCTCTCCTGTTTTAGGAAGTTTTAGTGAAAAATGGGGTTGGGCACTTCTGATAAGTTTGAGGAAAGAAAAAATATTTTGTTAAGTTAATATTCAATGATTCTAACATGAGCTGCTTAGAGATATTCTTGTAGCTTCACAGTCTCAAATTTGGTACAGAAGAAATACTGATTTGAAGAGATCATATGGTCTGGACTTGGAAGCTTAGGAAAGTTCCACCTCATTGTCAGGAACTGGCCAGTCTGGTAGCTAAAATGCCCAAGGGTCAAGACAGCAGCAGCTGACCATGCTCTTTCCCTCAACCTCAACGAAGAACTGTGAAGCAATTTCTCTTACACCAAGTTGGAAAATGTCTGTCTCCAGCTGACTGTGTATCATCTGCATAGAAAGCCTCCCACCAGTGGCACCAAGCTGCTGGGATCTGTGTTGGGAATCCACTTCTTCAGCGGATGCTTATGGGTGGGGCACTTAGTGCCATGGTCTAGTTGACTGGATAGGGCTGGGTGATAGGTTGGACTGGATGATCTTGGAGGTCTCTTCCAACCTGCTTGATTCTATGATTCTATGACTCTATGGATGGTTAGAGGGGATCAATGCCATTAAAGACTGGTGCTGAGATTTTGAAAAGCTTAGAAAGTCCTAATAAAAATTCCAGGCCATAGCAAAGTTAACATTGGGAAGCAGATGTTGATGTATCACTATTAGTGTTGCCTACGGAGGCTTACTTCGCTCCTGCGCTGAATACCTGTGCTCTTATTTACAAGGCACTAGCCTACATTGACAATTCAATTTGACCCTCTCCGGGATCACAAAACCTGCAGGGGGAGCAGGAGACTCGTTTCAAGGTTTTGCTGAAACTATGAAGATGCGATGATCATCAGAGTACTGAACGACTTCCCAGTCTTCTATTTTTCGCTCCCGAAACAACCGAAGACATTGCCAGATTCCCCAGTTCAGCTGCTGCTGATTTGAAGTAATTAGTTATTGCCTCCAAAGTTACTGCTCTCAAATAAATCTCTGGTGGTTTAACAGTTTGTTTGCTTGCTATGTCTTGTGAAATAATCTCATCTGAAACTGCATAATATTCACCTTACAGATTTAAGTTTGGACACAGTCAGAAGACCAGCCAAACAGGTCGAGCAGAGGAGATAATAATCTTGGGATCTGGAGGGAAAGGGTAACGAGAGAGGAAAGGCAAAGGGCAGCTTTGGGGTAAGAGAACCACCAAGTCCAGAGGTGCAGCAATTGCACCAAGTTGTCTGTGCCCCACATGCTGTCAGGAGACAACCAGGCTTTTGTCTCCTGCTACATGCCAGTGTAAATTAAACACCGAGGGATTTGAATGCACAGGGAAGACAAAAAGATTACTTAACCTTATGTTAACATTACTGTGGTTTGCTCTTGGAGGGGAAGATTTTGCTGGGATTGTTCAGAACTGCTAACAGTGAGGGTCCAAAGAAATAACAAACTCATTTTGCAAGGGATGGTCCACAGAAGAGAAGCAGAGTCAAGATCTGCCCACCAAAATAAAATGCCTGAACTACCATAATGGATGAATTATGGGATATCAGCTGAAAATGAGGTGAATTAAGGATGCAACAACAGGTTAAAAAAGCAGTGTTCGAGACATAGGCTGCAGTCACTCCACTTCACTGTGAACCACAATATTGAAAGAGCCAGAGGGCTACGGTGGACAATCATAGAATCATAGAATCAAGCAGGTTGGAAGAGACCTCCAGGATCACCCAGGCCAACCTAGCACCCAGCCCTATCCAGTCAATTAGACCATGGCACTAAGTGCCTCATCCAGTCTTTTCTTGAACACCTCCAGGGACGGTGACTCCAGCACCTCCCTGGGCAGCCCATTCCAACAGCAAATCACTCTCTCTGTGAAGAACTTCCTCCTAACATCCAGATCTAGCATCTTAATCCATGTGGCAAATGTGGAACATGTATGGAAAACGGCAAAGCTGACTCAAGCACCACAGCATCTGACAAGGCTACTTTTTTCCTACATTGAAGGAACATATCTTAGGTAGCCCTTTTATTGGTATCAACCTTATAAAGAAAGTACAAACTCATTTGATCATCTTCAGTCCTGGTTAGCTTCTGCTAACTCCTAACCCTTCTAGACCAATTTCTGTTGATACATTTTTTCTGGCTTAAAGGGGTGACCAAAATTGTGCCTGGAGGTCTAATGTCCCTCGCTTTGTATAGAAAGAACACTTTCAGTACGACACACTAAATGGTACAGCACAGTAGCTTGTGCCAATGTGAGCAAACAAAATGGGAGGCAGAAAATAGCTATTTTTATTACCAAAAAAAAAAAAAAGTGTCAATGAAAAAAGGTGTCAGTGATGGCATTTGTAAGAAAGCTGGGAAGACAGAGCAGAAGTATTTTCATTCAACAGTCTGGTATGCTAGTATCGGGGTATTGAAATAACATGGCAACAACAGCATTTAAAAGCCCATCTGACTTCAATTCAGCCAGAGCCCTCACAGAGTAGAAACTGACTTCCCTAAAGCCAGGAACATCACCCACCCACAAAACAATTTTGTTTTCACTGTCATTCCCCATATTATCTCTGAAGTTGCATCCCCTTACCACTGTGCAAAAATGGGTACCTCCCGCACATCCTGGGGCTTATCTCCAGATGTGTTATGGAGTCCTACAGTAGTATCAGCTCCTTGCCTGAGGCTCATCACCCACACTACATGTGTGGTCTCCACAGCCTGAAAGCCAACACTGGCTCCTTTGTGTGGAAGCTGAGGTACCTCAATGAACTGAGGATGTAGGGACACCAACACGACATCAGGAGAGCTAATGAGTTCACTAAGTGTCTGAAAATGTATGCTAAGATCAGTCTCTTCTCTGTCTCCCTTTGTACAGCTTTCTTTAAGGAATGTTAAGGCAGACTATAGTTGAGACTGCAGTTTAAGATGTTGGATATTAAGACTAATGCCTGTTTAGTTCTGGTACAGAGACACTTCCACAACTAATTCAGCTGCATTGAGTGCTTCCCACCTCTACTGCATAACAAGCTTCCACATTTAGAGTGAAAATAGCTTTTCAGATATTAGCAAGTTTACTATTGCTGCCACTCACATCTTTACAACTAGATCATATGCTTCTTTTCCTCCTGGATGTGATGGAATACAAGGTGGGGGAGCAGTTGGTAAATGTATCTTAATCCAAGTCTCCCTTGTCTCTGTCACGTAACAGAATGTCTGTTGAAGGTTTTGGCTACTATTCCAAACACAATGACTGTAAAAACATCCTAAGTCATTTGTTGCATATCACATTTTGAAGTAGATGACTACCCCTATCTCATGCTTCCAAAGCTTTTCCTTGTGTTGTCAGCACCTATGCCTTCCAGAAAGTTGTCTCAGTTAGTGTTGGAACACTAACATCTTTATTCCCATTTTACCTACTTAGTAGGACCAAAGCTAGGCTAGAATCCAACTTTCTCCCTTCCTGCCAGTAGCCATCCCATTGCATGCACTCAAACACAAATACATCCGACAGTCATGTGGCATGTGCTAGTTTGAGACAACTGGAATATTTTAATGAGAAAAAATGGTCATAGAATCATGTATGATCATAGAATCAACCAGGTTGGAAGAGACCTCCAAGATCATCCAGTCCAACCTAGCACCCAGCCCTAGCCACTCAACTAGACCATGGCACCTAGTGCCCCATCCAGGCTTTTTTTGAACACCTCCAGGGACGGTGACTCCACCACCTCCCTGGGCAGCCCATTCCAATGCCAATCACTCTCTCTG
>WAAF01013339.1:37684-52014 GCA_013400475.1 Tricholaema leucomelas
AATCTCATCCCATTGGCCTCTGCCCACCCATCCAGCCTGTCCAGGTCCTTCTGCAGGGCTCTCCTACCTTCCAACAGATCAACACCTGCTCCTAGCTTGGTGTCATCTGCAAACTTACTGATGCTGGACTCAATCCCCTCATCCAGATCATCATTAAAGATGTTGAACAGGACTGGGCCCAGCACTGATCCTTGGGGCACACCACCAGTGACAGCTGCCAACTGGATGTGGCACCATTCACCACCACTCTCTGGGCTCGGCCTTCCAGCCAGTTCTTGACCCAGCACAGAGTGAATCTGTCCAAGCCACGAGCTGCCAGCTTGGCCAGGAGCTTGTTGTGGCAGACAGTGTCAAAGGCTTTGCTGAAGTCCAAGTAGACTACATCCACAGCCTGCCCCACTTGTAATACATGCTCATAGCAGTCGTTTATCTAACGTGGGAAATTCCTCTTCTCATTTCTGGAGATACATCTCACAAAAGAAATAAGGAATTGTTTATCCTGTCTCAGCCTGAACAGATGTATATCTCCATCCTTCACTAATGCCATATTAGATCAAAAGTCTAGGCCAAAAATTATTTGTGCAGTTAATGCTATTAAATAAAACCCACCCCTTTTATTTAGATGTAACAACTACTCTGAAACTCTCTTAATTCTATTTTCATAATCCTCTGACCAAAACAATTATTTATTCTGTTTTTGTACATAGGATGTAAGGAAGTTCAGAGGTTTAGCTCCCCAAGAAAATCAGATTGCTAAGACATATGTTAAACTACCCTTAGAAAAAAAAACCCTTCCTGGCATCCATTACATCATCTGAATTACACAGGTGCATATCCATCTTCCTTCATAACTGGAAAACAAGACCTTTACTCTTCATTCAAATAGTTCTAACTTATTTACAGCTAGATCTGGAGACTTAATATTCATCATCACAAAGTATAAAGCCAAATGTCCTTTTTATTCAGGAGCACCAAAGATTAACAGATTAGAATGTTTTCCACATGTCCATTTTACTGTCAAGAGAATATTAAAGACATTTTCCAGCTTCCGCAGCTCAGCCAGATGTCAATGGATCCCACAGTGAAGCAAAATTGGCAGAGTAGCCTTCTCATGACCCCAGCATTGTTTTATCAAGGATCGGTTTAAAAGTATAAAGGGACATTTCTTGCTGAGATCTGTAATGTTTTTCAGCCCTTTTCCCCTGCAATTACACAAAAGTGCTGACTTTGTTGAACTACTGATATGCAGTAGTATTTCTTATGACTTCTCTCACACTGTGCTGTAATTGTTGTTTGTGTTGGCACAGGAGAAGTACCACGTCTTGTTTCCACTGCACATTTCCAGACTCCAGTTTCAGTAACATCAGTGTAGGATATTGCACTGGGCATATGTTTTGTTGTGTAAACATTAACTGCTAATTTACCCTGACAGCCTCCATGGTATGTCCTCTAATTACAAGAGGTTGAGGGGCTTCAGATGGATACTTCATAACCTATCTACAGTAGTTAACGCTGTTTCTTTTTTTTCTTTGTTTTCCCCTCCACTGGTATCTGTGTTTTGAAAATCATTGCAAAGGTTAAGAAATACATCATCAAAAGGCATAGACTAAAACCCAACAACAAAACCAAAATGTATTCCTTCTTGCACACCTCATTCTCTAGAACTGAGGACGTAGTTAAGCCAAAGTTACAGCTCTATTGCAGAAGACATTACAGGATAACAAAGTGTTAGATATTTATGTTTTCTTTCAATTTGATTATTCCCTTTTACATATTTTGCAATTATTTCTATCAGTGCCTTTTTCTCTTCAAATTCATTCTCACTGAACAGTCCCTGAATTTGCAAATAGCTATGCACATGCTTCATCTGATTCAAGACTCCAACAAATGCATTTAACACATGGGACCGCTAAGGTGTTGTTGGAAAATGTAACATCTACTGCAGATTCAGAACATAGGAGCAACCTCCCTTTAAGAGGTCTGGAATATAAGTTTTAGTCATTCATCCACAGAACTTTAAGGAAGTAGAACTTTCCATTTTGTGCTAAAATATAATATTTTGAGTAGAAGTCCAGGATGTAATAGTAGGTAATCATGGTGATTTGACCAAAGATGATGAGATCAAATCGGGCATCTTTTAGGACACCACAGGAAGAGTGAATCTCAATTTCATGTAAAGTTTTCACCATGATTTGCATCATAATGAAGGAAACTATAAAAAAATAAAATACAATGTGACAGTTTCTTAGCTTCTACTACTCCATTACAACTGAAGGGAGGTTGTAGGCAGCTGGGGGTTGGTCTCTTCTGCCAGGCAACCAGCAATAGAACAAGGGGACACAGTTTCAAGTTGTGCTGGGGGAAGTATAGGCTGGATGTTAGGAGGAAGTTGTTGGCAGAGAGAGTGATTGGCATGGGAATGGGCTGCCCAGGGAGGTGGTGGAGTCACCATCCCTGGGGGTGTTCAAGAAAAGCCTGGATGAGGCACTTAGTGCCATGGTCTAGTTGACTGGATAGGGCTGGGTGCTAGGTTGGACTGGATGATCTTGGAGGTCTCTTCCAACCTGGTTGATTCTATGATTCTAACTGGATCAATTTTATAATGTTAATCACGTTGCAATATCTTATCACATTGTAACACCTCAAAGGAATCTTCCCTTCTAACACATTGAATAATTAAGTGTTATCATTAAGGTTGGGAGTCACAAATGTGATCTGTCTTGACATTTTTTTTCCCTTATTCTGAATACAGTTCCTCTTCTAAAAAACACAGTTGCAAGCTGCTCATCCAATACATCTGACAGCAGTAAACTCAGAATACTTCTTCACAGAGAGAGTGATTTGCCATTGGAATGGGCTGCCCAGGGAGGTGGTGGAGTCACCGTCCCTGGGGGTGTTCAAGAAAAGCCTGGATGAGCCACTTAGTGCCATGGTGTAGTTGAGTGGATAGGGCTGGGTGCTAGGTTGGACTGGATGATCTTGGAGGTCTCTTCCAACCTGGTTGATTCTATTCTATTCTATTCTATTCTATTCTATTCTATTCTATTCTATTCTATTCTATTCCATTCTATTTTTGTTCATAAAAGGCATTCAGTTTAGCATTTTATCTATTGCTATAGACCTACATTATATTGCCTTGCTAAGTCTAATTTTACTGTTTGCTCAGTTTACTCTTTAAAAGAAAAGATGCTACTTCAAATTACAAATGTTTAACTATTGCTGCAACTTAGTGGCAGCAACATCTCACTGTTATTAAAACGTTTCTTTTTATAATTGTTTGCTTTATCCATTCAAAAGGACTCTGTTAAGCAAATGACATCATTTGTCCCTGACAATCCATCACCATATAGCACTTGCATTAAGCAGCAAAGAGGGAAAAAAATGAACAGGAAAACAGGCAAACTGGCAAAAATTATGGTGTGTATAAAATTACCATTAATTAAACCTTAAAAAAATATAAAGAAGTTTTTATTTCTGAAAGCTTGGCTGTTTCCATTTGTAGTGTAATATTTCAAGGAGTGGGGGGGGGAAGGGGAAGAAAAGATAGATAACAAATGGATTGACTCAGGAGACTGGTTCAGTGTTGCTTCGGCACAGCACAGAAAGATGATTGTCATACTTTCAGCACTGCATCTGCTTTAGTTTCTCTCTTAACTGAAGAGTCATCTTTGACTTATTCCACTTATGTAAATGGTTGCTTGTTCTCCACCCAACACACTCATTTAGGCTGTCATTTAGTTCTGGAACTTCATTCTGTCTAATCACAGTATCTGGATATTTTGCATTTTAATCTACCTTAGAAAACACCCTGAGGGCTTGTATAAGGCTGTCTGATGTATCTCAGCAGTTGGAAGTATCCCTCTCTGTGTTTGTCGGATGATAACAAAACTGGTTCCAAGCACCCATAAATGTAAAAGAAGGGCCAGAGGTTTAGTTCCACCCCCTCAGCACAGCTGTCTACAGAGCTGCCCAAAAAGGAAGGAAGCATTATCCTATAAACACTGCACTTCCCTACCGGAGGCACTGGGATTTATGATTTCCCAGTTTCCCTGCCATGGCAAACTCCTCTGACCCCTGCTTGGGTCTGAAAGTCAGGTTTTGTGCAATATCCTCCTTTTCTGTCAGGAACTAGAATAGACATACTCCCAAATAATGAAAAGTAATGAAAATAAATCATGCTTTCCAAGAGGGAAGCACAGTAGTGGTTCTGTCCTTATTTCACACATGCTGGTTAACTTGAAGAAAAAACACTTCAGGGTAAAACTTACATGTCAGTTACAAAGGCTGGTCAGTATTTCCTATATTCAGACTCTTTAGTAAGTTCCCTAGAGCTTTGCCAAAACTTAGTTGAAACAATTCAGCACTTTGAACAACTTACACGTATCATGCTGGTAAACACTCATGGGTTCCTCAAGTTGTCAAGCCCCCATGCCTTGAATCATAGAATCATAGAATCATAGAATCAACCAGGTTGGAAGAGACCTCCAAGATCATCCAGTCCAATCTAGCACCCAGCCCTATCCAGTCTAGCATAATAGGTCCACTAGACCATGTCACTAAGTGCCCCATCCAGTCTTTTCTTGAACACCCCAGGGATGGTGACTCCACCATCTCCCTGGGCAGCCCATTCCAATGGCAAATCATCAAAGATACATAATATTTGGAGTCCCACCTTATATGTAGAGATGGATGTAGTGTACAGATGTTTAAAGAAGACTTAGCAGCTTTGCCAGCAGAACACTCAGAGCTGACACAATCTCTAAAATCTCCACTCTGGAGACATCTTTGAATGGCCATAAGGAATGTCAGCAAAAATCTCTCTTATGTGCTGTTAATACATCAGAACTTGTGCTCTTTGGGGGATATATTTATATATATATATCACCAATAAACAAAATAGCATCAGAACTGGAACTCAATTGTCCATTGTGCATAGTTCTTGCCACAGCCACTTATACAGCTTTGGCTTGGGCTCCACTGAACACTTTCTGGCACAGTCCAGTAAACAGACCTATTTAGGGATCATTCATGGCTGGCAGTCTGGAAATGCTGCTCTTGTTTTAGAGGGTAAGAATTTGATTTTATGGTGCAAGCTTTTTTTATCATTTGGCCTTACTGCCAGAGAGGCCAGGAGATACTGAGACTGAGAACACTTCAGAGGAGTTCTGTAGCAACTGCAGGAATGCAAAGTCTATTCAGATTTGCAGTCTCATGCCCAACATTAATATGACAGCTGATGAGATAGAAATTGATAAAGAAATGCATGCTATTGGGGGGATGCTGAGAAGGAAGAATGCGTGCTGGGCTGCATCAAGAGAAGTTTAGCCAGCAGGGCAAGGGAGGGGATTCTCCCCCTTTACTCTGCTCTCCTCAGACCCCACCTGGAGTACTGTGTGCAGTTCTGGAGCCCCCAACACAAGAAGGACATGGAACTGCTGGAGCGGGTCCAGAGGAGAGCCACGAAGATGATCAGAGGGCTGCAGCAGCTCTGCTATGAGGACAGGCTGAGAGAGTTGGGGCTCTTCAGCCTGGAGAGGAGAAGGCTTCGAGGAGACCTTAGAGTGGCTTTCCAGTATCTGAAGGGAGCCTACAGGAAGGCTGGGGAGGGACTATTGACAAGGTCTGGTAATGTCAGGACGAGGGGGAATGGGTTTAAGCTGGCAGAGGGGAGATTCCGACTGGATGTTAGGAGGAAGTTCTTTACAGTGAGGGTGGTGAGACACTGGCACAGGTTGCCCAGGGAGGTTGTGGATGCTTCCTCCCTGGAGGTGTTTAAGGCCAGGCTGGATGAGGCCTTGAGCAGCCTGCTCTAGTGGGAGGTGTCCCTGCCTATGGCAGGGGGTTGGAGCTGGATGATCCTTGAGGTCCCTTCCAACCTAAACCATTCTATGACTCTATGATTCTATGATGGGCTTGCAAGGATGGAGCAGTTTTGAGATGAGCCAATTGTGTAGAATATCTACCTGTGGAAATCTCATTTAATTTGTTGTGGAATTTGGAAGGTGTGAGAGACAATACCAGACATAATAAACCCAAAAGGAACAGATAACAACTGCGAAGATTTCACTTGTCTGTCTGTGAATGACAGAGCATCCACGTGATGAGCACATGCATGAGGCACAAAAACCCAACATTCAGGTCAATGAAAACTCTTCATTTTCCAGAAACTTTTCATTTTGCAGACTTTGGTTTTCAGAAACTGAATAAAAGAAATGTTGTAAAATAACAGTTATCCATACAATTAGTCATCTCACCAAACCTACAGCCACCTAGGTAGGCTCATGTAAAAAAAAAAAGAGAAAACCCAAAGCCACAAAACTACCTTTTTATGCATGCAATTCAGCTGAGGCATGATAGAAATGTGCATGGGGAATACGACACCAGAATGCCCTCAACACATTTTTTTATCCATGCTACAGATCAGTGACTTCAGTTTTCTAGTGCTGTATTTTCACAACTCCTAAAAGTACTAAGTATTTGTTTTAAATTGGGCTTAGCATTTTGCAAACTATTTTACACTAATTTGTTCTATAAACACCTGAAAACATTTTTTTTTTTTTTTTTTTTTGGAAAAGCCTTCTTACATTTCCAGCATTTGGAAGTAATTTGTTTCTAGGCAAAAGAAAAAACACCCTGTCTGTGTCTAACAGAAAGAGCTGGATTACTGCCCAGTCCACTTCAGAACTGGGTGATGCTGACTCTTAACCCAGTTGGGATGATAAAAGGAAGTCTGTTAAAAAAACTATTGCCCTGGCCACACGGACTTACAACTATCAAACAATGACTAGGAAAATAGTGAAAGAGAAGGAAAAATAAACCTAGTGCCAGGGAAAATATTAGGATTAGGTAAAGGTAGGGGCACGGTATCTGTACACATTAATCTCGCTTCCTTCCAGTGAGCTGCCAGCTGGATATTTACTCTGCTTACACACTGATGAAGGCACAGGATGGCAAAAAGGCATTACAAAGGAGAACAAAGAAGAGGGGAGGTAGACACTAGCAGTCTGTATGGAGCATTATCCTCAAATGCACCTATGACATGCTGGGTTTGTATCTAAATTATACTCTGAGCTACTTTGTGCACGTCTTGTTTGCAAGCACAACATTGCGAGTCTCTTATAAGATGGAAAAAAGGTGAAACAAAGGCAGAACTGTCTTCTCATTTTCTTTTCATACTAATTCCTTTCCCTTTAACAAACTACAGTTCCATATATGACAACTAAAGAGTCATGCAACAGAACAGAGTCTGATGAAGATCCAAGAATCATTAAATTCTCATGAATAGTTGATGGGAAGAGGAGCACCGCAAGAGGAGACAAATGCACTGCAAAAGAAAACAATACTAGAAAGCCTGTTAGGTACTTACTGTTCAACCATATCCGTATGTCTCAATGCATCTAGATTTAATGAATCAGAAATGATTGATAAAGCTGGAACAGAAATGTACTACCCACACTGAAGAACAGAATGTGCAAATGAATGCCACTTACAGGGATGGGAATTCAGAATTAAAGCATTCAAAATGTGAATAGGAAAGCAAAAAGAAAATGCAATTAGGAATGGGGGGGGAAATGTAGATGAAAAGCACATGAAAAGAGCATAGAATATTTAGGCCTAATTCTTATAAACTCACAGCTTTGATGCTATTAGAAAAGAATTTATCTATGGCTTTAAGATAGAAATCTACAATTACTCCAGATTTTATTTCTCTAATTGCTGTCATGATTTCTCCATCTGCATTCCATTTAGACTTAGAGTGATGAATCTGTATGAACTTGCAGAGATACAAAGAGATATAGAATCATAGAATAGAATGGTTTAGGTTGGAAGGGACCTCAAGGATCATCCAGCTCCAACCCCCTGCCATAGGCAGGGACACCTCCCACTAGAGTAGGCTGCTCAAGGCCTCATGCAGCCTGGCTTTAAAAGCCTCCAGGGAGGAAGCATCCACAACCTCCCTGGGCAACCTGTTCTAGTGTCTTACTGTGTGCAGATTCACATTGGGAAACCCGAGGTTTAAAAACGTTTGAAAAGAGTTAAGGTTTGATTGTAAGCCAAAGGGAAGTTGTGTCTACTGCTCCAACTGAACCCTAGTGAGGGATTATGGAGAGGAGAATAACCTGTACCTGATGAAGGATCTCTCTGTCTGATTAGTATCCTGAAACACACTTAGAGGACTTAGAGTTGAGGTTTGACGGTTCAGTAACTAGGGTTGAAAGCTTCTGAAATTCAATCATCATAATAAAGCAAGTAGAAAAATGTAAGGTTTCTACCATTTGTTAATTATTTACAATGCACTAGGTTTCATTTAAAATAAAACCCCAAAACCCTGTAAAAACCTACAAGCAACCTCTTGGTATCTATATGTAAATACATTTTTGTCTCGGGAACTTTGGCAACTGTTTCAGTATACAGTAACAAATACATTCCCCTTCCTATTAAAAACAAAAACCAAACACAAACATCTCAATGTTTAAAAATATAAAAATCTTGAATCAAAGTCTACTTTTCAAACGTATTTTTTCTAGTAAAGATGTAACAGTTGTAGTAATAGCAATGAGGAATTTGTTTGTGAGCTATCAGACCATGGAGTTTTTCTGAAGCATAGGGAGAAACGTCAAAAACTTGCAGCTTTTCAGAAATTGCACACACTGCAGATTCTGAAACATAAAGCAGTGGAAAGCAACAAAAATAAGGCTGCTACTTCTTTTGTACTGATGTGAGAAAAGAGCAGAATTGGGACTGCTTGTTCATTTGCTTTCCTAGAAATGAAAGAAAAGAGAAAATACTGGAAAACATCTCTAAGATTCTCAGTATGAATGGCTGTGTTTTCATTTTCTTCCCATATGTAGGTCTGATTTATTCATTTGTGCAGTATGTTTTTTCACTTACAAAAGCAGCTAGCTGACTGCTCCATAGCAGCAATATTATTTGCTAGAAGCCAAGTGTTTTTCTACTCTCCTAAAGCACACCACTCCTCAGTTGTTGTTTTTTTCACAGAGACCTTGCAGTTTGTTTCCTTTTCACAATTCACCTGCCATTTGCCCCCTGCCTCACCTGATTTCAAATACACAATGCCATTCATAGGATTATCGAATGGTTTGGGTTGGAAGACAACTTCAAATTCATCCCACTGCAGCCCTACTGCCATTGGCAGAGATAGGTTCCACTAGATCAGAGCCCCATCCAGTCTGGCCCCATCCAAGCATCACCTCTGTCTTGTTAGCTTTCCATCTTAAGCAGTTCTGCTCAGTCTTTTCTTTCCTAGCACCACATACCCTTCAGCTCAAACACCTGATTTTTTGTAATTACTAGCTTTACCTAAGTGTGAGGTTGTTTCTATGAGGAAAAGGAAATAAAGCAGAAATAAAAAAGCAGACTGAAGTTCCCTAAAGATTTCTTTTGCAAAAGAGAATTCTTTTAGTTTGCTGACAAAGAATTCAGTAGTATTTTTTGACATTTCAAATCCAGAAAATACTTGGTAAGTACCTAGGATAAACTAGCCCCTAGAGAAATCCCAGAGTTCCTAGAGAAATCCAAAAGTAGAAAGCTCTAGGAAGACCTTTACCCAAAATGACAGGCCTGGTGTAATAGAATCATAGAATCATAGAATAATAGAATCATAGAATGGTTTAGGTTGGAAGGGACCTCAAGGATCATCCAGCTCCAACCCCCTGCCATAGGCAGGGACACCTCCCACTAGAGCAGGCTGCTCAAGGCCTCATCCAGCCTGGCTTTAAACACCTTCAGGGAGGAAGCATCCACAACCTCCCTGGGCAACCTGTGCCAGTGTCTTACCACCCTCACTGTAAAGAACTTCCTCCTAACATCCAGTCTAAATCTCCCCTCTTCCAGTTTAAACCCATTCCCCCTCGTCCTAACATTACTAGACCTTGTCAATAGTCCCTCCCCAGCTTTCCTGTAGGCTCCCTTCAGATACTGGAAAGCCACTCTAAGGTCTCCTCGAAGCCTTCTCCTCTCCAGGCTGCAGAGCCCCAACTCTCTCAGCCTGTCCTCATAGCAGAGCTGCTCCAGCCCTCTGATCATCTTCGTGGCTCTCCTTTGGACCCGCTCCAGCAGTTCCATGTCCTTCTTGTATTGGGGGCTCCAGAACTGCACACAGTACTCCAGGTGGGGTCTGACGAGAGCAGAGTAAAGGGGGAGAATCACCTCCCTTGCCCTGCTGGCCACACTTCTCTTGATGCAGCCCAGCACTCGGTTGGCTGTCTGGGCTGCATGTGCACACTGCCGGCTCATGTTGAGCTTCTCGTCGACCCAGACCCCCAGGTCCTTCTCCTCAGGGCTGCTCTCCAGCCATTCATCACCCAGCCTGTATCTGTGCCTGGGATTGCACTGACCCAGGTGCAGGACCTTACACTTGGCCTTGTTAAACGTCATGAGGTTGGCCTGGGCCCACCTCTCCAGCCTGTCCAGGTCCCTCTGGATGGCATCCCTGCCCTCCAGCAAGTCAGCTGTGCCACACAGCTTGGTGTCATCTGCAAACTTGCTGAGGGTGCACTCAATTCCTCTGTCCATATCACTGACAAAGATGTTAAAGAGCACTGGTCCCAGCACTGACCCCTGAGGAACACCACTTGTCACCGGTCGCCAGGTGGACATTGTGCCATTGATCACCACTCTCTGCATGCAACCATCCAGCCAATTCCTTATCCATAATAAACAATCTCTTGTTTCATATACAATTATGTGTATTCCTACAGTCTTAATTTGTGTACAATCTTACGTGTATTCCTACAGTCTTAATCTCCAACCTCTCTCTTTTGCTGTTTTAAAGTATTACCCAGATTTAGACTTACAGATTGAGCTAGCTATCCTGTTCCTCACAATGGAAATGCAAAAGTTGAAACACTTAATTAGTACAAGTTGGAACAATGGCCCTTAACATGAAGATAAAGTATTACAAATTACTCATTTAAGCAGGAAAGCCTAGAACCCACAGGCCAATCCTTCCACAGCCCTGCTGATGGGTATTTTCCAGCTTGAAGAAGTCTCATTTCATAACTACCTTTCCTGCCTTTTAGCCAACTTTCCACTTATTACATGTCTCCATGCCTTAATATTAACTTCCAGTGTAGAACACTGTAAATTGCTTCCTGAAAAATCAAAGCATATGATGGCCACTGTATATATCCTTTGGCCTCTTTGGCAGTGACTGCCTCAAAGAATTACAGCAAAATACTCAAGCATGACCAGCTCTTCCTGAATCCCATACAGCTATTCTCAGTCAAGCTGCATTTTCTAATGTTTCCCTATCTGAACCTTGAAATTAGTTTCTGGAGGTCTCTGTTAAGTCTTCTGCAGTTTCCTAGCATATCTCTGTAAACAGCAGAGGAAAGTAAACCATGAAGTCTGCTGAAATCATTCCATTTCTATGAGTTTCTCAAAACAGGAAGACATAAATAGCAACTTTTTTTTTTTTAAAGACCCCAAAATATGTGCATGCTTCATGTGACAAACTTTTCCTGTCCTCAGAATTCTGCAGAGTGCCAGGTTGTGCAAGGTAAAGGAAATGCAGTGTTACAGGACTGTGCCAGTTTGAAGCTAGCTAGAATGTTTTGGTGAGAAGAACCAGATTACAGGCTGTGAAAGGAAAACAAGGGTGATGTCTACTTCACTCATAGGCTTACTGAGAGATAGAAGAAGAAGAATCAAAAACATAGATAAGGCACTCACTTCTACTTCTAGATTGGAAGAGATCTCCAAGATGATCCAGTCCAACCTAGCACCCAGCCCTATCCACTCAACTACACCATGGCACTAAGTGCCTCATCCAAGCTTTTCTTGAACACCTCCAGGGACGGTGACTCCACCACCTCACTGGGCAGCCCATTCCAATGGCAAATCACTCTCTCTGGCAACAACTTCCTCCCAGCATGCATCAAAGGGGCTGGAATTATTTAGCTAATTGATGAAAGGAAGAGGTCAGCAGCCAGCCACTTCTATTTGCCTTCTATTTTGGTTTATCTATCTTTGAAATTCATGCATCTTAAAGACATTCATGAAACATTTTTCAATGTGCTAAACTCCCTGTCAGAGGATACATCTTCTCCCAGGCAACCAGCAACGGGACAAGGGGACACAGGCTCAAGTTGTGCCAGGGGAAGTATAGGCTGGGTGTTAGGAGGAAGTTCTTGCCAGAGAGAGTGATTGGCATTGGAATGGGCTGCCCAGGGAGGTGGTGGAGTCACCGTCCCTGGGGGTGTTCAAGAAAAGCCTGGATGAGGCACTTAGTGCCATTGTCTAGTTGACTGGCTAGGGCTGGGTGCTAGGTTGGACTGGATGATCTTGGAGATCTCTTCCAACCTGGTTGATTCTATTCTATTCTATTCTATTCTATTCTATTCTATTCTATTCTATTCTATTCCACTGCTTGTAATGAAATATGTATTCACAAATTTGGATTTTGCAGTCTGAACCTCGAATGTTTCATTAGAGGCTTGCTAAGTTATGTTTCTGGTACTAAAGTTAGGATTTTATTTCAAAATTCCTTTTTTTCTGGAAAAGAAAACACTAAAAAAAAGTAGTTTTGTTTGGGAAAATCATCAACCCCATTCATTTTGTCTAATAATATGGAAAAGATAACAAGGTGGTAAAAAAAAAGGTGTTCCCTGTAAGCCTTTAGAGTTTTGTGCTTGTTTTCTCTAAGTTAGGATTTGATTCCCATAGTGTAGGGATCAGTTTACATTAATGAATTATGACAGCATTTGAATTTGATAAAGTTCTATGGGATTACCATGTGATTTTATGTACCACTGCTGGCCAGAACTCCTCTTTGCCTCTTAGCACGTTCTTTCTCATGTCCAGATATGTGCTATGAAAACAGATAAAGCTATTTCTGGCAGCTCCACCAGTTACGCAAGAAAATACTTCCGTAGCACTTCCATCTAAAAACTTCCCATTTCTTACTGGTTCTGTAGATGTTACTGGAGTCAGTTGTCAAGGTAATTCAAGTCTCCTCAGATCAATGATCGACCTAACTAGGGCCTCTCCAGCACAGAACTTCCTGACCCATCTTTTTTACCCTTCTTTGGAGGTCTGTGACGATTTCCTATAAACGCTTTACTACGTCTTTTAGCTACACTTTGTGTTTGCCACATTAGCTAACACACATATGTAATTTCACTCAAAATACCACAAGCTCTAACTGGATCTCCACATCACTGCCCACCTTATGATTTTGTCTCTTTGGTAAATTTCATACTGTGATATTTTTGTATTTAACCATATAGCCAAAGGCCTGTCGTGTTTCTACTTTAAACGTTTACTGTTTTGTTCTTAAGCATCACTTCATGTTCCTCACATTTTGGCACAGATCCTCTTCATAAATGTGAATTTCCTTTCTCTAGGCAATGCTTTCAATTTATATTATTCGCTGCAAGAACTTAAAACAATTACTTATCCTTTAAAAGTTGGCAAATTTCCCTCCCATCTTCCACTACCTATCCTTTGGCTATAACACCACATGTAAAACTGCATACTAAAATTACAAGACTACTTCCCTGCTAATTTCTTATACAGATACAGCCTGACAGTTCTAGACGGCTTTGGATCAGCCCCAAACAAAAGAAAATACTCTGGGTAGTGTAATCCTGAATGGAATAATGTAATCTGTATAAAAAATCACTTACTGAATCACCAGCATCTCTTTCCTCTCCTAGGAGATCTCCCATCGAAGCAACGCCTGAATTAGTGCAGAGTGATTTGTGGATTTCCAGCTGTCACTCATCAATTCTCAGGAAATACAATATACAATACAAGAGTGCTCAGCCTGAGGTTGCAGTTTTGGATGCCTTAGGAGGAGTGTAATTTGCCTGCTGAGTGTTCTTTAACCTTGTTTTCAAATAGTAACATGGCCCCGTTAGTTCTGTAACCTCTCAAACACGTTTTACTCCTGACAAAATATTGTACCAGTTGCACAGATCCATAAAGGAGGGAGGGTAAGGAATTGTGGGTGTGGAAAGTTTGGTCTGTGAAAAGAACAGCTGTGGTGATGACAAAGGTTTGTATCCACTGCTTTACCATACGTAACAAGATAAATGCTGGGTCCTGCACTTGTCACAACAACCCCATGGAATGCTACAGGCTTGGGGCAGCACTACAGGCTGGGGACAGAGTGGCTGGAGAGCAGCCAGGAAGAAAGGGACCTGGGGGTGCTGGTAGAGAGTAGGCTGAAGATGAGCCAGCAGTGTGCCCAGGTGGCCAAGAGAGCCAATGGCATCCTGGCCTGTATCAGGAACAGTGTGGCCAGTAGGACGAGGGAGGTTATTCTGCCCCTGTACTCAACACTGGTCAGGCCACACCTTGAGTGC
>WAAF01013339.1:54168-67689 GCA_013400475.1 Tricholaema leucomelas
TTCTTAAATATATATATATATATATATATATATAAAACCTGGAAAATTATCTCTTAAGGAAATTAACAATTTCTGATGATTTAGACATCGATTTGAAAGAGTAAATAGGATACAAAGTTGTTGCTAATCATAGAATCAACCAGGTTGGAAGAGACCTCCAAGATCATCCAGTCCAACCTAGCACCCAGCCCTATCCAGTCAACCAGACCATGGCACTAAGTGCCTCATCCAGGCTTTGCTTGAACACCTCCAGGGACGATGACTCCACCACCTCCCTGGGCAGCCCATTCCAATGGCAAATCACTCTCACTGTGAAGAACTTAAAAAGACATGTAAGAGATGCAACAGAATATAGATAAATTTCTATGTAATGATGAATAATTTAGATGTATCCATCTGAAATCAAGCCATCGTTATTCTTTTTTATACCCTCTGAAATCAAGCCATCATTCTTCTTCTTTTTTGTATTTAGACCCCTCTGTAAAATGAAAGTTTTACTTTAGTGAACAATGAACATGCAGATGAACATTCCTTTTTCCTTTTCTATTAATTTCTTTATGGCTGGAATTGTTTTTAATTGCACATCTGAATTAAAGTAAGACAACTGTTCTCACATCTATAAAATGAGAACTTGAGTTACCTGTATGGCTGTGAGGATATTGGCTAATGCCTGGCCATATGTGTCGTGACAGTGAACAGCAAGAGCACTCAGAGGAATTTCTTTCATAACAGCTTCCAACATTCTTTTCATACTGCCAGGAGTCCCCACACCAATTGTGTCCCCCAGAGAGATTTCATAACAGCCCACACTGTACAGCCTCTTGGATACCTGTTTAGAAACAGAGAGATGGTTAAGATGAAAGAATATAAAATAGGCTCAAGAACATATATTAAAAGGGCACACTTCTGTACAGGTTTCAGGTTTGACTCACTGAGGTGGACCTATGTATAAGAAACCCTCTATTAACTCCTGAAAATTATCACCCAAGAGAAAGGTCCCACATATCCTCTCTTTTTAAAACATTTATAGCTCTGCTTCTGTACAAGGAATAACCAGTCAAGCCAAATCCATCAAAAACTTGCATTCTGACTCTTCCACATAATCCAAATAAGCAAGATTTTACACCATGAATTAAGTTTCTGTCAAGTCCTTCCTCAACAGTTTTCTCTCTCTGGGATTTTCCCAGCTGTTTGGATTTCTCCATGTACTTTTCGGCTTACAAGTTGTGCAGGGTAAAGACCTGCCCTTTTGCTTGCTTATTACATGCAGCTTAGCTAAGACACTAAATAATTACCAAAAAGCCTGATTCTGCTTTCTCTTGGCACTGAAAACTGCACTGAAAACTGAACTTTCAACATGTTGCATTTAATATTGTTTGCCCTTCACAAAAGCAAACATTAAAATACTAACAAAGCAAAACTAACTTAACTAACATTCTATTCTTTAAGGGGTTTTTTTCTTATTACAAATTGTGCTAGTTTGAAGCTAGCTAGAATGTTTTGGTGAGGAGGACTAGATCATAGGCTGTGAAATGAAAACAAGAGTGATGTCTACTTCCCTCAAAGTCTCGCTGAGATGTATTAGAATAAATAGCAAAACACAGATAAAGTCACTTCACTCTGGGCTTTGCTCTCAGCTCTTCGCCTGCTGGGGAGCTCTGGGGCTGCTGGCTGAACTCCATCTCACTCTCTAACCTCACCCTCCATTTGCTTTGGCTGATTCACCTTGCTTCTTAACCCCCCTGGCCGAANAACACACCCCCCCCCCAACCCTCTATACAAATAACTCTTAGCTACATAATCAGATCCCTAACTGTTTCTGTGATTATCTTTTTGAGTTCTTCGTATGAGTGAGAGATTTTAGGTCCAGCTTTATAATGTTTGCATCTCAGAAACACAAAACTATGTCTGCACCAAAAATATTCTTTTAGAAACTAAACATGGGACCTTTCCATCTCAGCTTTCTTGAACTCATTTGAAAAGGGTTTTGCTTTATTTTGATGTTTGTCTCCTTTAGCATTCCTCACTGTGTATCAGCAATCCCAAAAGTCCTTTCCACTTGAATAGACTCCCAACCTGGAAATTAACTGTTTAGAAATGAAAAAATGCAATCCCTCTTCCAAGATACCTTCAGTTGCGATGCACTCTACTGTTAAAGCAATTTCAGGACTTCATCAATGGAATTGCTGTGAATCTGTCTGAGGAAGCTGACAAATGCTGCACCAGCAGTCTCGGAAGTGCTGGATTAATACTGCTGTTCACTTAATTCAAAGAACAGCTGAAAAAGAACTTGAAGTAGTCTAAATCATTCTGCTTGAAGCTTGGAAGCACTATGACTATTGTCAGGGTAGTAAAATTTTGTGCTTTAAAGTCAAAGAGCTCCTAGTTCACCTCAACATAAATTCAATATACATTTCACAAAGGGACATTCACCAGACTACAAAAAAAAAAGATTCTATCTCGAGGCATATTTTTATATCACCAACATGAGGTAGCTGTTTTAAGTGGATTGCTGTTGTAACAGAAAAAAAACCACCTGCAGTTAGTGGTAGATTACCTCTAGTTACTCCCCAAACTTCAGGTTTTGTGTAAGATTGGGATAAAAGGAGCAGACTGTGTTTTTTTCTCATGTCTCATGTTCTTTTTCCTGAATGATTCAAAGTTAGGTCAGGCTGGATGAGGCCTTGGGCGAGCTGCTCTAGTGGGAGGTGTCCCTGCCTGTGGCAGGGGGTTGGAGCTGGATGATCCTTGAGGTCCCTTCCAACCTAAACCATTCTATGATTCTATGATTCTATGATTCTATGAGCATTTTAGTGACAACAAAGAGAATGTATAAACTCCTAGAAATTGCATTCACTTCTTTCCCGTTCTCAGTGTTACATCTTTCAGCTTCTGAAAGTTCTGAAAGACGAAAGAAGGGAGGAAATCTGCTAACAAGCTGAGTATCATCACTGACTTGTCATGATGTGACCTTAAACTGACCCTTAAAAAGAGATCTATATTTAATTTGAAGAAGAATGTGCATGCTTGGATGCTGGGTAGGAGTTTTCCATACTGGATCTTCTGCCACAGTAGGAGGCAGCCCATTAGTTATAGTCGTCTAAGTTTTCAGTGTGGACTTTTGGGAGGAGGGTGAGGGAGAAGAGAACACACTGTTTTGCCTGCACAGTCAGAACGTGATGATGATCTTGCAGCCTTGTTCATTGAACACAGTTGTGTCTGCACCTCTAAGCAGTTTTACTGCGCATGTCCTGTGCCACTTCCCTTGTGAGTGCTGTCCTGACACCGAGCATTGATCAAAATGGGAGTTGGTGACCCAATACTGCGACCTCTTAGCCATGTGAACAATCCTACTGCTGCAAACGGTATCTAAAATGATACTCTTAAGCTGAATACAAAAGGTCATTACCATGTTACAGATTAATTTAAGTAAATGACAACATAAAATCACACTGAAGTCTGTGGTGTAAGAGAAACTGTGCAATAATCCAACAGCATTCAAACTAGAATGGGCACATTTGCTGTGCAGCCTGCATGCTGGATAATATCTATATGAATTCACAGGTCTAGGTTAAAAGCAAGCTAAGGAGAGAAAGAAGCAGGCAGAAAGATAAAAACAGCCAATTATAAGACGACAAGACAAGGGATAACACAACTGGCTCCACAGATGTTACACACTGCTTCCAACGACTTTCAAGCCTTATTTGCCTAAAGTTGCAGTTCACAACCACAGGACCACAAATGGTTAAATGGTGAGTCCACTTCAAGAAAAAACAGCTGTAAAAAAGAGCTATGCAGCTGATTTTAAGGTATGAGAAACACTATTATTTTTTAAAGTAAAAAATGATATGGATGTACCAGAGAGCTTCTAAATGCCTGAAGGCATCTGAAGTGTGTTCTCACTAGACAACTATGTATAAAACAGGTATGTACTAGCAAACCAGAAATGCATGCAGTCTGTTTAATCAGCCACCTCACCTAATAGGTTTTGCTTCAGTTAAAGATTTTTGCTTAAAAAAAATATATATATATATAGCTGGTTGCTGTCACTGACTGCAGAAGAGACAACCCAAACCTTTCAGTCACAGTTGCTGATTGCAGTGCAGTCAAGGGAGTCAGACAGTCTACGCTGATGACCAGAAATGCAGTTCTCTGAAGGGTCTCAGCAGCATAGCCAGTAGTTTTGATAATTCTAACTCAGCAAGGGATGAGTGCATGTGTTTATGTAAGATCCATTAACAGCTAATCAGGTATTTCCACATAAATTCGACTGCTTGTTGAATCAGGGCCTCAATAATTTTGACAAAGCAGCTTTTATTTTTAAACATATACACGGTGGTGCACAGGTACACAAGAAGACATTTAACTAGGATGAAGACAGAAAATAAAGTATTTGTGTGAGCAAAAATGTGAAGGTTTGGAACAATAGCTAGCACTCCCACTGGCAAACTGAAAAGGAGTTCTTCTGTGCAAGGCACTTAGTTAAAAAACAAGCAACACATGGAAAGAAGCCTATTGGGGAACATGATATTGCAGTATGCAATTTACCAACAGCACAGCTGAATCTGTCATCACCACTCTAACTAAAGCTGTGTCACTTCTAACTCTCACTTCATGTTAAACCAAATTAATTTAGAAGTACTCTGTGCCTTCCAATTTAGCTGGTTTTTCAAAGAGCCTATGTGCTTGCTATGGGAGAAGTCTCATCACAAATTCCATCTGGGATGTATATTAGAAGAAGATGTAGCAAAACAGGACCTGAAAGCTTCATGCACACGGAGCACAATAGATCAGATAAATATTGACTAGCTGCCAGGGCTACAAAGAACAAAAAAAGTGGTTTGGTGGTTCTGCTAGGTCACCATAAGTAGGTGATTAAGTGCAACAGAGAAGACAAGGCTTTCTCCAGGAGGAAAGCTGGTGTTTTGCCTTGTGCCTCCTGAATTCTCTCCACTTTTTTCTCTACTGTTCATCAGCATTGATGCCCAATGGCATGACACCTGCTAGAAGGATAACATAAGGGCGGTGGCTGACAGCACAGTATGCTTACGCCAGCATAAAATGGATTTAAAAGCAGATATCCCTTACAAGAGGTTGTACTGGAAGTCATCTCATATGCCGAATGTGTGCTCATGTGAGTGAATCTATTTCCTTAAGCACTTCCTTACCTTCTTCTTGGGAGGAAATAGCACATAATATTTTTCCCCATGACTGCTAACAATCAAACAAACAAAACAAACTGTTTTCCTTAGATTTGACTGCATATAGTTGAGAGAGGTTATGCACCCAGTTTTAATATTAGCTATGCTTTCTGTTTACCATCCTTACATTTTACCCATTGAAGGACTTTACAGCCTTAAATAGAGAACATTACTTAGAGACATTTTAAAATGTATTTTTGATTCATCAGAAAGACAAGCCAGAAGATCACTCTTACTTCTGCCACTTTAGCTGGTATGACATTTCCTTCATATGGGCAGCCCAACGCACACGACACATACCTACAATAGGAAAAGAGCACACAAAGACACTTCTGTTTGATGCAAGCCTCTCTGTATCCATTCATGTTACTTGAAGAAGCTTAAATATAATTTTGAATATATAAACCAGTCAATGAAGAACAAATATTTGAATGAAAAGTTAAGGCTATACCAGATAAAAACAGAAGGTTTATCAATTTTCTTTTTAGTTCACAGAACAGAGATTTACAGCTTTATTTATGCTCAATGTATGTCACAAGCTGTAAAGGAATGACAATGCAGCCAAGCTAGCATTGGGCTTGCAGCACACTTCCATTTTTCTTGTATTTCTGAAGTTGTAAGAGGCAGCCCAAGTTTTGCCTTGCCTGATCCACACAAAGTATTCAGAGGAAGAAATAATAGCAGGTGTTGATCTGTTGGAAGGTAGGAGAGCCCTGCAGAGGGACCTGGACAGGCTGGATGGGTGGGCAGAGGCCAATGGGATGAGATTTAACAAGGCCAAGTGCAGGGTTCTGCACTTTGGCCACAACAACCCCAAGCAGCGCCACAGGCAGGGGACAGAGTGGCTGGAGAGCACCCAGGAAGAAAAGAACCTGGGGGTACTGGTGGATAGTAGGCTGAAGATGAGGCAGCAGTGTGCCCAGGTGGCCAAGAGAGCCAATGGCATCCTGGCCTGTATCAGGAACAGTGTGGCCAGTAGGATGAGGGAGGTTATTCTGCCCCTGTACTCAACACTGGTCAGGCCACACCTTGAGTACTGTGTCCAGTTCTGGGTTCCTAAATTCAAGAGAGATGTTGAGGTGCTGGAACGTGTCCAGAGAAGGGCAACAAAGCTGGTGAGGGGCCTGGAACACAAACCCTATGAGGAGAGGCTGAGGGAGCTGGGGGTGTTTAGCCTGGAGAAGAGGAGGCTCAGGGCTGACCTCATTGCTGTCTACAACTACCTGAAGGGAGGTTGTAGCCAGGTGGGAGTTGGTCTCTTCTGCCAGGCAAGCAGCAACAGGACAAGGGGACACAGCCTCAAGTTGTGCCAGGGGGAGGTATAGGCTGGATGTTAGGAGGAAGTTGTTGCCAGAGAGAGTGATTGGCATTGGAATGGGCTGCCCAGGGAGGTGGTGGAGTCACCGTCCCTGGAGGTGTTCAAGGAAAACCTGGATGAGGCACTTAGTGCCATGGTCTAGATGAGTGGATAGGGCTGGGTGCTAGGTTGGCCTGGATGATCTTGGAGGTCTCTTCCAAGCTTCTTGATTCTATTATATTCTATTTTAATTCCTTATGCCAATGGCCCAGCAATAGACAGGTACAAGCAACTTGTAACAACCCCACCATCTTGTATGTGATTTTGGGGAATGGGGTACCCTTCACTTTTTGTCTAGCTTTAGTTTATGCATGCCTTGGGACAAGAAGAAAACATGAAGCCAGACTGTTTCTTAGCAGCAAAAAAAACCTGAAAGGCATGACCAAGCCTCCATTGTTCAGGCTTACTGCTGTGTTAGTGCAAAATTTGGTTTAAATTTCCTTTAAAAAAAACCCAAAACAATTAAGAGCCATGAAATTCTAATTAAGTTTCTAATTGTTTATATTAAATTGGTTAGAAATGGGATTAAATTAACGAGAAACAGCAATTTGAAATTAAAATAAGTGTGACTGTAGAGGGATTTACAACAGATTGAGAGGCAGGCAGAGCCCCAGTCCCAGTGGGAGGTTTTTCAGCTGCTTAATAGAACAAGAGCCTTCATCAATTCCCAATCATTCCCTTTCCCTCAACACTGAAGGATATAATGTAAAATTATACACTGTACAATGCAAACAGGATTGAACCAATGCCAACCTGTATGTAATCAAGGTCTGTAGGGTAAAGGGTTTATTGTTCTCTTAGCAGTTGATGGAGAAACTGATGGATAGAATGTGAAATTAGGACGAGTAACAGGCAAAAGCAAATTGTGGAAAAGAATGTCAATATTGCAATACATAGAATATATTCTGTCACTTACACAAAGGCATGGTGTTGGCACATGGGAACTAGCAGTAAAAATGAAGCAAGCCTTGACTCTAAAAAGAACTTGATTAGCCCTGATTAAAAAATGGAAATGAATTTTGCTCCTACGAAAGCGATTGGTTCCATTACATCCTGCTCAGAATTTTAGTCTACACACCTACTAGGCATCATTTCAATTATTTGTATGTCCTTATGAAAATCAAGGTCTTGAAGCTTTCCTGTAGACTTCATGAACTGTCAGGCCCAATTTAAATGACACTAAGTTTCAAAATTCTAAGTTAAAGATTAAAAAGTGTAGCTACTGCTAACAGAATAGAATAGAGTAGAATAGAANCTTCCCCCTAACATCCAGCCTAGACTTCCCCCGGCACAACTTGAGACTGTGTCCCCTTGTTCTATTGCTGGTTGCCTGGGAGAAGAGACCAACCCCCACCTGGCTACAGCCTCCCTTCAGGTAGTTGTAGATAGCAATGAGGTCAGCCCTGAGCCTCCTCTTCTCCAGGCTAAACAACCCCAGCTCCCTCAGCCTCTCCTCATAGGGTTTGTGTTCCAGGCCCTTCACCAGCTTTGTTGCCCTTCTCTGCACACATTCCAGCACCTCAACATCTCTCTTGAATTGAGGAGCCCAGTTAAACACTGCCCTGCTTCTCTCTGACACATAACTTAAAACCACTGCAGGGTGATTCACTTTTTTTTTTTAATGTTTTTAATGCATGCACAGTTTTTCACATGAAACTAACCATGAAAAATTTCAGACCCAAAGGACTGCTTTTTACATAATAGTGCAATGCAGAGAGGTAGTGAATACAGAGGCTTTCACTGGAATTGTTTTCCAACATCAGCCACAGCACTTATGAAATGAGCAGGAACTGTACTAAGTGTAAAATACATGCAAAACATATACAGTACTTATGCACACATGCTCCCTTTAATTACATATACAGTACTTATGCACACATGCTCCCTTTAATTACATAGATCTTTACATGTTCCTAATGGCTACACGTGGTAGAACAAGAAGACATGGTAGTGATAACGTGGCACGAATGACATCTGGAATTGAGTAGGAGAAACAAAAGTAAAAGCAAGCCAAAAGGTATCTAGAGAACAAGAGAATACTCCCTGTGGTTCACACCAGTGAGCAGAAACTTGCTGGAGCTCACATAATTCAGCTGGGCCTGCTGGGGTATGAAAGTATGTAGTGACCTGAGGAATCTGCTTACTACAATGTACAAATCTGTTTGAGATTATGAATTCTGCATGCTTACACCACTCTGACTAGAGTGACATTTTAAAGAAGGAAAATATGATAGATACAATCTATCTGAGCATTTGCTATTCAATATGAAACTGGAGAAAACAGGGATTACTGAAAGAACTCGACAGGTAAAGTTCTTACCAGAGAGAGAATGAAGCCCTGTAGAGAATTAAATAACTTTTTTTTTTCCAGTGGTGTTCATCAAGGATGAGCTTGGCAGAATTTTCTCTAATATTTTCATTTAATGAATTGACATAATAAGTAGAGTTGTGAGTGTAATATTAAATTTCTTAGTACTGTAAAGAAATAAATAAATTATTTCTTAGAACTATAAATAAGTAAAGAAATAAAAGTATTGGGATTCCATGGAGGAAAGGACAGGAGCAATAGAAATGGGACTCAGTTGACAACAATGATAAAGGAAGTGAGATGCTTAACATAAGACTGTAAAAGAGTAATATGCACTCCAAATGTATATCAGGTATAGAGGACATAAAAACTGAATTTCATTTGACAAGGTCTTTCTTGCTATATTGTTATTGGAAATAAGACACAGGGCTGGAGTCATTTGTAGATGTGCTAGTTTGAGCCTAGCTAGAATGTTTTGGTGAGAAGGACTAAATCATAGGCTGTGAAAGGAAAACAATGGTGATGTCTACTTCACTCATTGGCTTGCTGAGGTGTATAAAAATATAAGTCAAAACTTATAGATAAAACTACTTTGCTTCACCTGCTGGGGAGCTCAGGGCTGCTGGCTGAACTGCAACTTACTCTCTAACCTCACCCTCCGTATTTCTTTGGCTGACCCACCTTTGCCTCCTAACCTCCCTGGCTGAGCCTCCATTTCTTNGCAAGCTGCAGGCAAAGGTTGAGTACAGCTAGCAGAGGTGCAGAGAGCCTAGGATATGAAAGAGAAAATATGCATGTCTCTGTGAAAGAAGGAGTGTTTGGTCTGAGGATAGGATCATAGGATATTAGGGGTTGGATGGGACCCAAAGAGATCATTNCCGGGGTAGGGGGAAGATGATGGGGTGGTTGAGCCCCTCCTGGGGACTCAGGTTTCTGGGAGGGCTGTTGTGTTTCTGTATTCCCTTTTACTTTGTATATTTCTGTATATGTCTGTATATTCTGTAAATGGCTGTTTGTATATTGTGCCAACAGTAAATATAAGCTTCATTCATATTTCCAGANATCTAGACTTCAGGCAGCACTGGGTGGGATGCTTTGTAATTGCATTTGTATGGATCCAAATTAATAAGCTTAAGTGAGAGAAAATAGGGTTTGATAGGAAGGTAGATCTGTTCTCTGCAGATACATTTGGCTGTTACATTTTCCTTTTTAAAAGTTAAATAACCTGTAAGGCATTAAAACCAGCCAAAGCAGAGACCCAAGTCTTCCACTCACAAACCTCCAAAATGGGAAACAACTCTGAAGAACATGCTGAAGGACTGCTTTGAAGGCAGAAAATTAACAGGACAGAGGCACAGAAAGCAACAAAAGACATAAGTTTAAAGAACAGTCTGGTCAACTGCAGCAAACACTACTGACAAGTCAAGAAGAATGAGAATAGACTACTGTTTCTGAGATCTTGTCATCAGGGAGTTTGGTGAGAGCTGTTGCAATTTCAAGCAAGGAACAGGAGCCAAAGTGTAGGAGTTCTAGGAGGGAATCACAGAAGAGGGTCTCCAGACAGTAATTATAAACAGCGCCTTCAATGAGCTTAGGAATGAAGAAGAGATAGGCGATGAGATATGATACGAAGAACTAAGTAGGGTCAAAGGTGCAATTTTTAAGAGGCAAATGCTTGCTTATATTGCAGTGGAAAAGAGCCAGAGGACAATGAGAGGTTAAGAAAGAGAATAAGGCAAGAGAGAAATAAGAGGAAAAACAGAACATGGGGTCACTGGGGCAAGTGGAAGGGGTACAGATGGAAAGTAGACAAGAAACTCCTGCTGCTCTGACAGTGGAGGAAAAAGGATTAGGGAAAGGAAGGGAGAAGAGAATGACAGAAGGAAGAGCATACTGTAACTATTTTTCCTGAGGAGAGAAAGTGAGATCGTACGTGAAGAAAAGCAGCAGAAGGAAAATGAGGGAAAAGCTTCATCAAGAAGTTACAGAGGCAACAGGGACTTAATTTCAGAATTCAATTAAGTGGGACAATACAGCTGTTTTCTAAAAAGACAGCAGGGCAGGACAGAAAACAAAAAAACCCCAGATTTTGTAATGAAAAAGAGCTCTCAGTCTCTTGATATTTACTGGAGACACTCCATAATATGAGAGTAGAAGCAGATATCTGGGAGTTTGCAAAGCAGACTCTGCAGTGGAAGTGTTTAATTCTATGTCCTTAAAACGAGGCTGAATCAAGGCCAGACTTTTTGGTAGTTTAACTATTTCTCTAGCATGCAATGAAGAAGAGTCCATGCAATTATGGTGGGAAAAAAAGACCTGCAATAAGTGAATTTGTCTCTGCTGCTGCTTTAGGAACATAGTGTTTTGTTCACTCCTGTTCTGTGAAATTAGAACAGAATTAGAATGTTGATAAAAAGAAATTCTCTGCTTGTTTCTCACCTATTTTACAGATTTCATTACAGGTGAATGTTATTCTTCTAACTTATTTTCTTTGCAAATAAAACAATTAAAAAACAACTTTTCTGTGTCAAATTTTGGATAAAAATGCTGAACAGCTGATGGGGAGGGAGAAGGAAGAGGAAGATGATGAGTTTTCAGTTTCTTCTAGTTAAGCCCAAACTAAATTGCAATGTTCCACAAATGTCATAGACGGTATAAGGTCCCTATGATTAAGGTCACCAGGAACGGTAGTGAGCACAACAGCAGCCCAATGACTGGAGTGCAAAATATAAAACCACAAACAGGGCAAATGAGCAAACTCTTCATAACCAAAGTGTGTTAAAAGGAAAATTAATCCAAGCAGAAACTGAACTCTATGTTGTAATCAGCCCTTTGTCAGCTTGTTTCAGTAAGAGTTCCAGAGCCAGAGCCACAGCTGCTACCACAGCTGGAAGCACAGAGCCTCCTGAGAAGCCAGTTGCAGACTCAGATGCTGCTGTTTCCTGTTTATTATTATAGTGTAAGTTCACATATAATTTACCATGTTCACTGCAGATGTATTTATTTTTATTGGATGTTCATGCTACAATGTATATGCCTATCATTTGGTGAATTCATAATATTAAGCTTGATATATTCTGTCTCTTTGCAAAGGAAACCATTTGTTTAAAACAGTCGATCTTTACTGTAAGGAGAGGGGAATTACAAAGAAGAGAAGGGGGAAAGGAGATTCTTCCAAAACCAGAACCTCCATGCCAAGCCCATAATGTGTAAATCAGGAATTGTTTTCCACATTTGATTAAAGAAAAAAAATAGAAGCAGCCTCTCCATGTATTTAGCACCCAGTTGCAAGTAATATAAATGCTATTCAGAGTAAATTTTAGAGTAAGAATATCTTATTGTTTCTAGAATGATCAGAAAACACAGTTACATTGTGAACTAACTTCTCTATAACCAGAACAAAACTGTTATTATAATGCAGGGCTACTTCCTCACTTAACTTCTCATAACTATGTCAAATTACCCATTCAGCAATCAGTAACACATTAGAAAACACACTGTGTTACCACCTTATAATTTCATGTTAACATTTCAAGTCTGATTTTACAGCAATCTCCATCTTCTCAAACTTCTCCTGGGGACTGTGACCAGCTGGCTTAATATTGTGTAAGCCTGTGGATTCGTTTACCATTCACATATAAAGATGGGTTGCTTCCAAGTCTACTTATTGTTCATTTACATCTCTTTTACTATAATCTCAAATATAGGCTTGCTTATAGCAAAATGAAGGTGTTAAGTTGGTTTTGCTATCTAAAAAAGTGATAATGGTATAAATCACCCTATTATTAATATAATTGTGACTATGCTAAACAATGTAGTTTAAAAGTGTGTGTTTAAAGCAGTGTGAAAAATCATGTGCACTCGAGCCCTAAGTGTTCCAGAACACCAGAAAATGAGCATTCAAAGTTTCTGTATGTGTTTGTAAATCATATGCAGCATTAAAATATATACTGAACTGTACAAAATCAAATTGTGACTTTATCTCACACTACTGCTAATTATGCATATAAAAGAGTATTCTAAGGCTATCCAAATACCTTTAATTAGCATATTGAAGATTAATAACATGTTATTTTTTAAATAGTATTATTGAACTGAATTATAAAGATTGGATTGTCCTGATCATCAGAAGTTTCAGATAATCATGATGCTTCTTTATAAACAAAACAGACTTCTATCTCATACTACTCATACTACTGCTAATTAGGCATATAAAAGAGTATTCAAAGGCTATTCAAATATCTTTAATTCTCATATTGAAGATTAATAACATGTTATTTTTAAAATAGTATTATTGAAATGAATTATAAAGACTGGATTGTCCTGATCATCAGAAGTCTCAGATAATCATGATGCTTCTTTATAAACAAAACAGACTTCTATCTCATACTACTGATACTACTGCTAATTAGGCATATAAAAGAGTAGATCACATAATCACAGAATCAACCAGGTTGGAAGAGACCTCCAAGATCATCCAGTCCAACCTAGCACCCAGCTCTGTCCAAAATCTTTTAAAAGATGATTTTTAAAAGAACATTTAAAAATATATTTGTATCTTTACAAGAGATATGCTGCTTTAATTTGAAGTCTTTGAGGTATTAAGCCTTTGGTGACAGGTCTTTTTAGATTCAAGCTGCTTACTCACTGCAAGA
>WAAF01013339.1:67696-79644 GCA_013400475.1 Tricholaema leucomelas
AAAAATCATGTGCACTCGAGCCCTAAGTGTTCCAGAACACCAGAAAATGAGCATTCAAAGTTTCTGTATGTGTTTGTAAATCATATGCAGCATTAAAATATATACTGAACTGTACAAAATCAAATTGTGACTTTATCTCACACTACTGCTAATTATGCATATAAAAGAGTATTCTAAGGCTATCCAAATACCTTTAATTAGCATATTGAAGATTAATAACATGTTATTTTTTAAATAGTATTATTGAACTGAATTATAAAGATTGGATTGTCCTGATCATCAGAAGTTTCAGATAATCATGATGCTTCTTTATAAACAAAACAGACTTCATTATTATCTTCTGGAATTACTTGTTACAAGGTATATTAAAATAAAACCCAACATATACTTTTTATTGGAAGTAAATTCAGGTATCACTAGCACAAGATAAAGATCACTAAAATGAATTATTTCTCTTTATGTTTCCAGTATTTCACATCATACCTTGTGTATTAGCATCAAAATAAAACAATAATTATTTCTTATAATCAACAGGAAAATATAGAAGTTGTACCTCTTAACCTTCATTATAATATACTATAAAAGGTAATAATAATAATAATGCATAGAGTAATTTGTTTGGTATCTATTTGTCATAGCAAAGAATATCACTATATTCAGCAACCAGTATTTGAATTCTATACAAACACAGATGTAACATTAATATATTTCAATATGTTTTTCCCTACTATGAACTTCACCACACTGCTTATCCCTAACCAACATGACTTTAAGTAAGGAACTGTATACAGCAGTTTAGAAATAATGCATAATTAATGAATGATCAGCACTGAAAGGAAATGCTTCTAAGCATGTTCTCTAGCAAACATTTGCACATGTTCTTCTGACGCTGAACCTCTAAACATTTGTATACACATTCACATTTGCACATGCAAATAATTCAAGTGGCCTCAAAAGGGCTATTTATAGGAAAAAATTTAATGACAGGGGCATGAATAATTGCTGGTCATGGAGAAGTGGTTTATAGTAGGGAAAAAAATCTTTCAGCTCTTATATTCTCAGTCGTTTTTTGTTGTACTATGCAGTACTGGGCATCTCAGAGAAAGATAGTCTTGTTTTATTTGAGAGGACACAAAGGAGGAAGGTGGAAACACAAGTCCTTACTTTCTCATTGTTCTATTGTACAAATTACAATTGATTTCTGTGTATTTTAAAATATTTGGATATATTAACTTGGAAGAATCAATCAGAATTTAATATTTTTTCATATGTAGAGCAAAGCTACATTGAGGGACTTAGTGCCATGGTCTAGTTAACTGGATAGGGCTGGTGCTAGGTTGGACTGAATGATCTTGGAGGTCTCTTCCAACCTGGTTGATTCTATTCTATTCTATTCTACTCTATTCTATTCTATTCTATTCTATTCTATTCTATTCTATTCTATTCTAAATTAAGTGCAGCCCAACTGAGTAGTTGCAAATACCATTTGTCACAGTCGTTCATCAATCCTAGGTGTTACGCTTCATTTTTAATCGCTGCAAGAGATGTGATGTTTTAAGAGTACCTGAATTACACATTAAAACATGCAGTTCTGAAACCAACAGCATTTTGTGTCATTTCACATGCAAAATATGCTTCCTAGTAATTAGCTGACCACACAGTTTGTAAGTGATTTGGCTCAGTGTCTTCCCAGAATGTATTCCAGATGTTATTGTAAAGTTTTTTATGCACGTACCAACAAAATAAGAAACAAACCCCTCTTTATGGGGCTAATAAATAGCCTAACTTCCAAGACCATACACAAGATTTCAATACTTCATAAACATTTGAACTGATTTAGTAAACATTTACAAAGCTGTGTACTGTGCTATAGATTTTAAATGTGACAGCTGACAGCATAAATTTTCTGGATGATGATCGAGTCAATGTTAGTGCAGCTGTAGCAACAGTAAGACATGCAAAAGCTTAAAGTTTAGTTTCAACTGTTTGAGTGCATTTTTCATAGGACTCAAGGATTGCCAATGATTTATGCTCACTACATAAATTCTAAATTGCCAGTGAAAACATGAAGTAAAATTTGAAGCTCTTAAAATTATTTCTGGAAGTATTTTTCAGCTACACAAATAAGGATTTGGGGCAAGGCACCTAATTAGCCATTTCCTGCAAGTAAATAACATTTAAAACAATCATAGTGCTTTAGAGAGAAAACAATATCTGTGTTGAAATTAGTAATAAAAAATATGCATATTAATGTTTTGATTACCTAAGTAATTCATACAAAATGTTTAGCCTACAAAATTTGTATTATAATAGAATCAACTCCTCAATTCAAGAGAGCTGTTGAGGTGCTGGAACGTGTCCAGAGAAGGGCAACAAAGCTGGTGAGGGGCCTGGAACACAAACCCTATGAGGAGAGGCTGAGGGAGCTGGGGGTGTTTAGCCTGGAGAAGAGGAGGCTCAGNTGAACTAAACCTGTTCTAGTATTTTTATACCTCGATGCCACAGTGTGCTAAGTGATATATTACAAATATAATAAAATAAAAGCATGCAGGGTATTTTTAGGGTGCAGGCAGAAGTGTTACAAGTTCTCAACAGCACAAAATAGATTTTAGTCTGTCATCTGTGATGGTAATTATCAATTTATATAATAAAATGAATATGTTTATGAACATGGGCTTTTTTCAACATCCAGAGGAAACAAGACACCATTAGTTGTTACAAAACACAAAGCAAAACATATACCATCTGTCATTAAAACAAAACCCCAACCACCCCACAAAAAGAGACTATTTCATCTAAAATATAATAATTTGGCAGCATACTTTTCTATTGGTGCAAAAAACCTCCTGTAACAAGCACTCAAATAACTCTGTAATACTTAAGAATCTTTATATTTACCCACGCACTGGAATATTCATATTCCTCGCAGCTTTAGCAACTTCTTCAAACCTTTCTATGCTTTCTTCAATTGAACAATTAATATTCATTTTGCTAAACGTTTCAGAGGCTGCACCAAATACTGAGACTTCTGTAGCCCCTGCTGCAATCTGAAAAATACATTTCAATAAAACAAAATTGTAATACCATGCAAAAGTATTAGATGAAGCATTTAATTCTGAAAGTCAAAATTTACACACCAACATTGAATCGAATCTTGAGTTTAATGACTATGGCATATTTCCTTCCTCTTCTCAGCAATTAGACACATTTTTTAAGTGATAAATTACAGAGGTACTTGATTTACTGGAGGTTGGCCCTGCTCACTGCATTGGGATTGGACTAGATGACCTTTGGTCATCCCTTACAACCCATATCATTCTATGATTCTATGTAGGAAATCTCTTGAACCAACTATGAAAATAACAGTGACTGACACTTAGATTAATTTTTCAGAGAAGGAAAAGATCATGTAACAACTGTGAAATATCTATCCTCTAGAGAAGCCTGTTCATCATGAATGCCAGGGAGTCATTCTCATGCTAGAAAAGCTCTGTGCCTACATGTATCTAGAGCAGCAACAATAACCAAGTGGGATATCCTTGTAAGAGTCAACTCTAGGACAAGAGCTCCACTGGACTTGGTGTCATAGTCAATATGGACAATGTCTGTGAGTTTGCTGAGAAAATTTCTTGGAGCAAATACCTGTCTAGAAAATGTGTAAATGTGGTGACTCCACCAAAGGTGCAGTTAGCCTGAACTTGTACTCAGTACCTCAGTACATCAACTAACATGAGGCAAACTACAATGCTGAAAGCCAAATGATAGGAGAAATAAGCTTAGGAGAACAGTAAATTCATTAATTCTCGCTACAGTGAGAATACTCTTGTTCTATTAAAAAAAAAGGGGAGCTTCTCACTTCAATCTGTTTCTGCAGGATAACATCTAAGCTTCAGCAATCCTAACAGAAACACATATCCTTCCAATTGAAGAAAAGGAAATAGAAGCAAGAAAGAACTGAGCAACCACCTACAACTATTTTTCATATTGTTTTCCATTCCTTCTATCACCAAGCATGGTACAGAAATACAGCAGATCTATTTCCACTCATACAAGCCATCACTGAAGACAAGACTGTGGCACTACAAACCTAACTAATCATAGTTAACAGGATTCTGTTTTAATAGTAATTTCCTATGCAGCAAAGAAACTGTGGATAGAAAGTGTTGCATGGACTACAACACAAATGTCTCTCGAGCAGTATGCTTTCTCAACATGGCTTGTCCAAAGCAAAAAAAGCATGAAAAATGTTCAGAAATAAAATATTTAAATAGCAATGGCTACATTTTAAGGCTTAACTACCCCATTTTTCAATTCCAAACACTTTGAGTCTATAGTTTTGAATATTCATTTTGTACGAACTGAAACAACTCTGTGCTAGTTTGAAGCTAGCTAGAATGTTCTGGTGAGAAGAACTAGATTACAGGCTGTGAAAGGAAAACAGTGGTGATGTCTACTTCCCTCATAGGCTTGCTGAGATGTATAAAAATGAAAGCANTCTAGTCTGGGTGATTTATAAAGTGTGGGGGTGGGGAACACCCAAACCACCACAAATACAAACTTTCAAACTCTACCAAAATGAAACGCAGAATTGAAGAAATCTAATACATACTAAAAAGCATTTTCATTTAAATTACTTTTTCTTCATCCTTCACTTCTTTCCAAGAAGGGGACACATTTCAGAGATTTTTCTATTTTCAACAATTCATGTAAAGAACTTTCTCTTTATATACGAGCATCATTTATAGGAACTCACAAAGACTGATCAATACTTCTTATTACCATAATATAGAGCTTAACATCACTCTGAATAATATATAAAAATAAAAGTAAATGAAAATAATATAGAGCTTAACATCACTCTGAATTTGCCAAATTTTCACAATGAAAACTTTTCAATTAAAAAAAAACTCTAGCTTAGAGAGGCTGAGGGAGCTGGGATTGTTTAGCCTGGAGAAGAGGAGGCTCAGGGGAGACCTTATTGCTGTCTACAACTACCTGAGGGGTGGTTGTAGCCAGGAGGAGGTTGCTCTCTTCTCTCAGGCGGCCAGCACCAGAATGAGAGGACACAGCCTCAAGCTACGCCAGGGGAAATTTAGGCTTGAGGTGAGGAGAAAGTTCTTCACTGAGAGAGTCATTGGACACTGGAATGGGCTGCCCAGGGAGGTGGTGGAGTCGCCGTCCCTGGAGCTGTTCAAGGCAGGATTGGACGTGGCACTTGGTGCCATGGTCTAGCCTTGAGCTCTGTGGTAACGGGTTGGACTTGATGATCTATGAGGTCTCTTCCAACCTTGGTGATACTGTGAGACTGTGATAACTGAAGACTAATCAGAAATCCATCCTTTAAAATATAGCAACATCCAGTTCTCTTTGTAGTGTAACATTGTGATATACTTTACATTTTATTTCAAAAGAAGAAAGTATTTATTACAGCAAAAGTCAAAGATCATTACTTTATTCAAGCATTTGTTTTCTTTAGTCTTGGTATCACCTTGGTGATACTGTGAGACTGTGACACTGTGATACTGTGGTATGACACTATAAATAGCTATTTTATGGTACTGAACTGTTAGTATCAGAAATGCAAAGGAGGTACTTGTTATACGAGGGCACTTACAGCAGAATGAAAACCTTGAAGATTAGGTGTGAGAACAGGGTATTGGACTCCAGGATGCCGCTCGATGCCCATCATTACTTCTTTGTGATCTGCCATCTAAAATATATACAACATTCATATGGATGAGCAGTTATTTCATACAGCTAGGTAAGCAAAAATCAGCTTAGATTGTGCTTTTATGTTCATTAGGTATACCATTACTGTTAAACTGATGTTGTGCAAGCACTCTTATTTTGGATACCCTGAGAATTTGAGTTAGAAGTTGTCTCATTCTACATGAATACATATAATTTGGATCTTCTACAGTGTTTCTTTTTTTGTGTGTATCTGTAGATATGTAATTTCAATCATAAATTAATCAACTGTTATTGCAACTTTAAACTTATCTCAGTGGACTCAATAGGTGGAATTAACAGAACAGACATTTTAAAACTATCCAAATCTTCAAAACTTCCTCACTCTGATGTGACTTTACAACCTTAAGTAGAAGTGAACTTGAATTCCTCAAAACTGTTCAGCATAATTGGAGAGGCTGAGGGAGCTGGGATTGTTTAGCCTGGAGAAGAGAAGGCTCGGGGGGGACCTTATTGCTGTCTACAACTACCTGAGGGGTGGTTGTGGCCAGGGGGAGGTTGCTCTCTTCTCTCATGCGGCCAGCATCAGAGCAAGAGGACACAGCCTCAAGCTGCACCAGGGGAAGTTTAGGCTTGAGGTGAGGAGAAAGTTCTTCACAGAGAGAGTCATTGGCTACTGGAATGGGCTGCCCAGGGAGGTGGTGGAGTTGCCGTCCCTGGAGCTGTTCAAGGCAGGATTGGACGTGGCACTTGGTGCCATGGTCTAGCCTTGAGCTCTGTGGTGAAAGGTTGGGCTTGATGATCTGTGAGGTCTCTTCCAACCTTGGTGATACTGTGATACTGTGATAACTGAAGACTAATCAGAAATCCATCCTTTAAAATATAGCAAAACCCAGTTCTCTTTGTAGTGTAACATTGTGATATACTTTACATTTTATTTCAAAAGAAGAAAGTATTTATTACAGCAAAAGTCAAAGATCATTACTTTATTCAAGCATTTGTTTTCTTTAGTCTTCCCTCACAAAATAAACTGCCTTTTTAAGATGTTCTTGCAGTTTTCTCACTCAAGATTAACACTACTCCATGCACAAGAAGATAAATCAAAGACTTATTCATGTAAAAAAAGATAAATTATTTAGACAAGCACATTTTCTTGAAAGAAGTGGGAAAAAGTAACTTTATTATTGATAGTATGCATGCCTAAAAACAGTAGGTAATAAAACATATCCCTCATGCCTCACGGACTTCGAGATTTAAAAAATGAAGGGTGTATTTTAAATACTTTCATAAAAGCAAATATTCCAAGAAAAGAACATTAAACTGGACTTCTGCTTCTTTTCATCCTGATGAAAAGTCACTTGAGGAGTATTTTATGAAAAGTCACTTGAGGAGTATTTTATGAAAAGATTATGAATGACCAAGTTTCCATTACTCCGTACTTTCAAAAGGTATTGACAGCCTTTCAGCACCAAACTTCTAAACATGTGATATTGAATTATATCATGGAATCATAGAATCAACCAGGTTGGAAGAGACCTCCAAGATCATCCAGTCCAACCTAGCACCCAGCCCTATCCAGTCAACTAGACCATGGCACTAAGTGCCTCATCCAGGCTTTTCTTGAACACCTCCAGGGACGGTGACTCCACCACCTCCCTGGGCAGCCCATTCCAATGCCAATCACTCTCTCTGCCAACAACTTCCTCCTAACATCCAGCCTAGACTTCCCCCAGCACAACTTGAGACTGTGTCCCCTTGTTCTGTTGCTGGTTGCCTGGGAGAAGAGACCAACCCCCACCTGGCTACAGCCTCCCTTCGGGTAATTGTAGACAGCAATGAGGTCTGCCCTGAGCCTCCTCTTCTCCAGGCTAAACAAGCCCAGCTCCCTCAGCCTCTCCTCATAGGGTTTGTGTTCCAGGCCCTTCACCAGCTTTGTTGCCCTTCTCTGATTATTAAGTGGCAACACTACTGGCAACCTGGAATCTTCCTGTCACTGGTTTCCTGTTTAAAAAATGGAATAAAAATAACACAAAAATGTCTCCTCAAATGAAACCCCAATTTTCCATCTGTAAGGAAGCTGATATATGGTATGAGGACTGTCCTATACCCAGACACAACTTATTTCTCATCAGGAAACAAGAGATGGCACAAACCAACTTTTAGTAATTGCTTCTACGTAAACTAAATTAGTGTGACCACCTAAGATATCTGATAACTTCACCAAAAAAACATATGGCAGTGCTCTGGCTTTTTAAGAACAAATTTTCATGCCTTAGTTTTGTAAAAATAGTATCTACATTTCCTGGGGAAAGGAATAATATTTGAAATGAAATGATTAATTAAATGGCAAATACTGGAAGTAATTCCACACTTCAAAATTATAGCCGAACTTAAAACATGATAAAAACCCCAAAATCATAGAATCATACAATCAACCAGGTTGGAAGCGACCTCCAAGATCATCCAGTCCAACCTAGCACCCAGCCCTAGCCACTCATCTAGACCATGGCACTAAGTGCCTCAGCCAGTCTTTTCTTGAACACCTCCAGGGACGGTGACTCCACCACCTCCCTGGGCAGCCCATTCCAATGCCAATCACTCTCTCTGCCAACAACTTCCTCCTAACATCCAGCCTATGCTTCCCCCAGCACAACTTGAGACTGTGTCCCCTTGGCAATATTTCAACCAGTATAAGGCTGCTAGATACAAATATTGTGTACTGCATTTGTCCCATTACTGTTTTTCCTGTAAGGAAAAGGTCTTTGTAAAAAATATTGCATGTTAGAAGACTTTAAGTTGTAATACAATACTTCTCTAAATTTCTTTTAAAATAAGCTTTCTAATGGTAGGTATTTATATATTTTGTCCATTTAGGTTATAGGTGTGGGATCCTGTTTTACATGGCACCTTGCTACTGGGGAACCTTTTCTTTCAGCTTTTTCTCAGTAAAACAATCTCTGCCAAAAAAAGCAGTGGAGGGGAAACCATAAAAGAGCTTTAGAATACTAAGAAAAGAACTAAGTGAATGACTGATCTAAACATTACCATGAATTCTATTCCCATGACCTATGAAAAGAAGAATGAAACAAGCAAAGCAAAGACAAAGTCAAGACTGCACTCCCTATCAAAGCAACACAATCTTATCTTTTAAAATAAGACATTTTAAACACAAATTAAGTCATTAAAAGAAAATATTCAGACATGAATTTAAGATAAAAAGAGATTGTTCTCTTTTTCTGAAACTGATGACCCTGTGCTAAATTTGGTGTTCCTAATAGCTCACAGGAAAAGGAAATCATTAAACAAGAAAGTCAGAAACCCACCTTAGCTTTAGACTTTTCCCTCTCATGTTTTAAACCCCTCATTACTCACTGTTGCTGTAACTGCTAAAGTTTGATGGCACTGGGAAAAACAGCCTATTCACTGTTACGACACAATATCATTGCCACTATAGTGACACCAAAAAATTCTGCATTATCAGTGTTCTCTTCCCCCTTTCTTATTATCCTTCCTTTAGACACTTCCTTGGTGATCCCAATGGAAATTAATCAAAGGAGTCCTTCAGAGTGCTCTACGAGAACAGCACAGTTCGCTCAGTGAAATCATGAATAGCTATGATCATATTATGTTTTTCTCAGAGGAAAGCCTGGAATATCATCCAGGCCCAGGATGTATTCTCAGTTTAAAAATGGACAAATGTATACATTTTGGTAGAACATGTGCAAGAAAATATGTTAACAATTCAAGTACTTTCTCAAAAGAATCAATTTCATGTTTTACATTGTAAATAACTTGTGATTTTTTTCCATGTAAGCACTCAAATGTTTCTGTGTAAACAAGTGTGTAATTCCTTGAAAATTAGTTTAATTTATATAGACAGGTATTAACTTATTTGCTTACTTGCAGGGAATAGTTGAGTTTGTACAAACAAGAGCTACATCATATGCTTGAGTGTGGGAATGCGAAGTGAAGAAGAGATGCAGGAACAGAGTGAAGAAGAATAACAGGCAGATGCTTTAACAAGGCCAAGTGTAAGGTCCTGCACCTGGGTCGGTGCAATCCCAGGCACAGATCCAGGCTGGGTGGTGAATGGCTGAGAGCAGCCCTGAGGAGAAGGACCTGAGGATCTGGGGTGATGAAAAGCTCAACATGAGCCTGCAGTGTGCACATGCAGCCCAGACAGCAACCCTGTGCTGGGCTGCATCAAGAGCAGTGTGGCCAGCAGGGCAAGGGAGGGGATTCTCCCCCTTTACTCTGCTCTCCTCAGACCCCACCTGGAGTACTGTGTGCAGTTCTGGAGCCCCCAACACAAGAAGGACATGGAACTGCTGGAGCGGGTCCAGAGGAGAGCCACGAAGATGCTCAGAGGGCTGCAGCAGCTCTGCTATGAGGACAGGCTGAGAGAGTTGGGGCTCTGCAGCCTGGAGAAGAGAAGGCTTCGAGGAGACCTTAGAGTGGCTTTCCAGTATCTGAAGGGAGCCTACAGGAAGGCTGGGGAGGGACTATTGACAAGGTCTAGTAATGTCAGGACGAGGGGGAATGGGTTTAAGCTGGAAGAGGGGAGATTTAGACTGGATGTTAGGAGGAAGTTCTTTACAGTGAGGGTGGTGAGACACTGGCACAGGTTGCCCAGGGAGGTTGTGGATGCTTCCTCCCTGGAGGTGTTTAAAGCCAGGCTGGATGAGGCCTTGAGCAGCCTGCTCTAGTGGGAGGTGTCCCTGCCTATGGCAGGGGGTTGGAGCTGGATGATCCTTGAGGTCCCTTCCAACCTAAACCATTCTATGATTCTATGATTCTATGACCTTGGTTGTCAGAATCAGCTGGCTAACTTATCTCAGAAGGGAGAGATAATGGACACCTCGTTAATGAGGAAAACAAGGCATGGTTTATGCTGATAGAATGGGTTGTCCTTGACTAATTATGCTGATGTGTAGGCGTGTGCTTTGTGCCCTGAGGGGATATATTGAGAGCCAAATGATTAATAAAGGTCTCTGGCATCATTCACATTGAATCATCTGGAGTCAATGTGGCTTTGCCTTTGATCACACTGATCTGTGAGGCTTTGACCACGTTTCCTGTGGCAAGCAAACAAGCAACAAGCAGCTAATTCTGCAACACTTGAGGGGAAACATGAATTTACAGTGTTAAATCTCAGACTGAAAACTGGCACTGTAAATGGCAACCTGATTTTGCTGGTGACTTCAGAAAGGCTAGGATTTCTCCTGGATTGCATTAATTTGGCAAAAACAATAAGCAAATTATGATCCATCAAAACTCAGTTATATCTGCTGATAAAGTGCCAGAATTGCAAAATAACAACTATGTCTCTCAGACAACTTCCTGGCTTAACCTGGGACCTGCTGCATCACTGTGGATTCACTGGAGTATGTGTACTCTTGGCTGACCTGGTTACCCTCTCCAGATCTGATCTCTCACAGGTTGTTGGAATGAGGCACTTAGTGCCATGGTCTAGTTGATTGGACAGGGTTGGGTGTTAGGTTGGACTGGATGACCTTGGAGGTCTCTTCCAACCTGGTTAATTCTATGACTGCACGTTAATCAACAATCTTTCCCTACTAAAGGAATCCACTCTTACTGCTGATGAGTTGGAAATTTAACCAGCTTTCTGCACAGCTTGCTTCTTTTGCTTCAGTTCTGACTACTTTACAATAATTACCCCAGGTTCAGCTGACCTGTGAAAGCTGAGTAAACAGTGTCTGACAACAATATCCAATTCTACAAGTAAATACTATTTCTCTGCCATTTTCCTGTATAATTATACAGCCTATACTACTGCACAGAATGGTGCTCACTTTGAAATAGTGGTGATGATTTTACATACCTGAGGCACCCATTTGGAAGAAACGAAACTGGTTGCTTCTATTGCAGGCAGGCCTGTTTTAGAAAGCCGGTTGATTAACTCAATTTTGGTATCAGTTGGGACTATCACCTATGGACACAGAGACACAGCATACTGAAGTATTTCATATGATAAGAAACTTCAAAGGGAAATAGTCTCAGTATGTAATAATATTTACTTTTTAAAACAATTAACTGTATTCATACCTTATACTATAACTACACTGTTTCCTGACAGTAGAAAGATACTGCACATGGAAAGAACTAGGCAGGCAGTATTACTCCAGTTCTTGTCCACCACAAAAGAATGGAGAAGCACTTCTGTGTAACTGGTTATAGATTTGGTCTCACTACTTGTTAGTAACCAAATACCAACTGGTACCAAACACTGGTCTCACTAC